>JAQIVF010002744.1:0-10444 GCA_034698365.1 Steganacarus magnus | reverse complement strand
TTAAATTATCAACAAAAACGGCATATTCCGTTTTTCAGAATGGCTTATTAAAATAAAATTTTTAAAATTATATAAAATTTTTTATTAAAGATAAAAAAGTTTTTATTCAGTATCTTAATTTAATCTGTACTGTTTTTTCTTTGCAAAGACATTTCCAATTTCGCGAGATTTGAATAATGCGATGTCTTTAGCTGAAAACATTCCAATTGATAAATTATTCAATGCAGTTGCAAATGATAAATCATCTTTCTGTCGCATTATTTCTGTCATTTCATAAGCTTTAAATTTCTCCCATAAATTAATTCCGAATAATGAGTCATAATTGCTGTCACTGTTTCTTGAACTCATCTTGAACTGGTCGAAGCTGATGAAAATCACCGAAACATAGTACAGATATACCACCAAACTTTTCCTTTGAGTGATATATTTCCCTCAAACGATAATCTACTTGTTTAAACATTGTTAAGCCTACCATCGAAATTTCATCAATAATTACGAATTTCAAATCTTGTAACTTGCATTGAAGTGTATTGCGTAAGACAGCACTCAAGTTTTTGACTTGTGTTTTACACTGATTCACTGGTAGAGAGAAGGCAGAATGCAAGGTCATACCGCCGATGTTAAATGCGGCTTTACCTGTCGGTGCAAAAATTATAACTTTAATTGTTTCAGCACTAGCGCCAGGCTGAGAATTATATATTCGCAGTATAGACTGGTTAATTGCACTGATTAGCGTAGATTTTTTAATACCAGCACCACCAAAAACTACATTGAGTATTTGTTCAGTCGACGTTCTACATCGATGTATCAGATCCATACAATAATTGCGTTGTTTTAAGTTAAGTGATCTCATAATTGCATAAGATTTTTCTTCAGCGATACATTTAGGTGTTAGAAATCTTTCAGCAGTTGTTTTTGGTAACGCATTACTAATATCATCGCTTAAGCTATAAGAAGCATTGTTGTCAATACGATAAACGTTGAACTCGTGATCTAAATCAAGGTCTTCGTCAGCTTTTTTTTTAATACGCTAGATCATTATATGTAACTTCGAATTCTACGATACATGCAATGTTGTGGATATATTTTGCAGATTTTTTAACAATTGTTTCTTGATTTTCAAAGTATTTTCTTTTTCAATCCACATTCAAGAGTTCATCCATTTCATTAAACCATGGAAGGAATAGCATGCACTGCTCGCGATAATAGTTCATTTCATCGATTTTGATATTGTATCTTCTCAATCTTATTATTTTTACTTTATTACGCTTCTCGATAAAACCTGAATTGTTATTTAATACAAATATTTGGCCAGTCTGTTATTCATTTTCTTCTTCGTTATCGAGGTTCAAATCGAGTTTTTGTTGTTTTTTAGAACTGTTACTTTTGTGCCTGTTGTACTGAGCAAGAAAGTCAGCCAAACATAAAGTTTTTAATTCATTTGGCCATTAGCTATAATACTCAATTTTTCTTGATTGGTATATATCAGTTTAGTTTTAGGCCAAATTTTTTAATTGTTTCTCAGATTTAACCAATGTGTATCTTTAATGGTGTTCGCCTGTATTAATGAACATGTGTTTTCTGCTAGTTCGAGACATTTCTATTGACAGCAGTTGATACACTGCTTCTTTAGGACTTACTTTTGTTGCAGTTAGGTACCTGTCTCAAACAAGTTTTAAACGGTCTCGTAAACTATAATTTCCTGATTTTACCTCATCTACTGCTTCTTTCAGGAGCTTTTACATACCGCGTTCTGCTTTGTTCAAGTAATTTTAAATCTATTGAAGCAATTATGCGGATCTAGTATAAACTGAATGTCCATATTAGCACGATGAAGATTGAGATTTGTCGGGTTGTAGTTGTTTACTTTCATATCCGTGGTATCTCTCTTAACAAATACTTTTGGATGTTTTATTTGTGAGCGCAAAACCATTATGTACTGATCAAGTGTTAACGCGTGCGTTGTAAGAAAAGATGAAAAACTTTCAAAACTTTGGCTGTTCTTTAGACTCTGAACCAATTTTATAAAAGTATTGTTGTTTTGTTCTTTGTTAGTTTTTACTTCAATTGGTTCGAGAATCATTGTGTGTGGTACTGGCAACTGTGAAAAACCGAATCTGCACAATGTTTGGTTACCAATGATTTTTTTGCACGAAAAACGAGTGACGATGTATCTGCAGTGGAATGAGTGAGTTTAACTCGTCATCACTAGTGATGCTTTGCACTGTAGCATACTTGTTGATGAACTCAATGCATTTTTTATTATTCTTACCTTTGGTATACACTGGTTTATCTTTCATCCAAAGTAAGCAGTGCACATGCGGACTACTACGATGTTGAAACTCGACACGTATATATGAGTCTGTGATTAGATTATTATGGAATGGTCCATTTAAATGCTCGAGAACTCGGAATAGTTCCCTAATGCGTTTATCGAAATATTTAGCACACGTAACTGGATCGTGGCTAATCAGGTCACATTTTTGTTGATAATCCAATTCATCCGCAGCTTGCTAAATAATTTCGATACCTTTCACTGTTTTAATATGTATGACTAAAAATTCATGCCATTTGGTTTCGGCGGCAGAAAATGTCACAAACAGCGTAGGTATACCGAGTTGACGTATCATAGCCAATACCTCGCGCTTTCGTTCTTACCAGTATGCTGGTGACGATCGGTCGACTTTAAGAAATTTATTGCGTTCATCAATCTTGCACAAATTATCAACAAACTCACAGTTGAGAAGTTGACCGGCGGTTATATTCTGGTTACCTCTCTATTTTCGTAGATGTAATTTTATCTGGTCTTTGATCATTTGTATTTGTCGCTTCTTGTACATAAAAAAGCTCTTATTCATTTTTCAGCAGTATCTGTCTTATAACGCAACCCCCACCTACAAATATCTACGTATGACACATTTGGCGATATATCACGCGCGTGCCCGCAAAATACTTAAGGAAACGAAAGTTCTTCGGCATGCTTATCACGAAACAACGAAAGTGGTTGGCTACCTTCACCAGGAGCAAAAGCGATGGCAATACTTTGATCATGCCAAAGTGTAGACGTAGCGATGGCATTATCGGGCTGATCCACTTTGTTCCAATCATCTTCACTATTGTTGGCGCGTGTATCTGTCTTAAATTTTATCCTCTTCTAATATCACAAAATCTTCCAAGAGTTTGTGATTATTATATAAAAAATATTTTGAGAGAAAATAGCATATAAATAGCAATAATATCAAATAAATAGCATTTGTAGCATTTATTTATTCTGTCAAGAATTTATCAAAACATTACACAACAATAATTCTATTATCAGCTCTACTAATACCTTATATTTGTAGAACTACTTTAGATCTAAATGTTGGAATACGAATAAAAAATAATACTTTAATTGTTGAATTAATTTTCTGGTAAAACATCTCTTTATTTGGTTATTTTTGAAAATTATTACATGAAAATGTTTGATTACCATTTTATTATTTAATAACAAATGAGGTATTTTTTATTTTAAATCAATTATAATCAAATAATTTTAGAACTAATTAATAATTCTTACTATATAATTAAACTGTGAATAACTTTCCTTTTCACCAAATGTCATGTACTTATCGATTCTAATAATTATTTTTATATTAAAATTAGTTTGTAAAATGTTCCCATATTTCACTATTTAGATAACTTAGTATAATCTTCTATAAGTTAACTTAATTAAATATAATAATATCTCTGTTATTTATTTGTGTGTGTGTGTGTGCTCTCTCAGATCACAAATAAATCACATTAAACTTTAATAAGAGCATAACTAGTTACATCAGTTTCTGTTAAGCATAAAACTATAAGTCTTTTATACATAAAACATTTCTTTTTTTCTTAAGTATTAAAGTTTTTCTGAAGAAATAAAATTTTTATCCTTAATTTGTTTTGGTCACCCTTCACTACACGTTAGTGTTAAACAATATTTCTCAATAGCTTTCAATCAAGTTTTTTAATTGATTACCACACTACTGTGTAACTGTTATTATTTGAAAGTATTTTTCTTTTCGTAATTGCACTATTCGGTGTATATGAATATATTTTTATTAAAAAACCTTTTTTAAAGTTTAAAACTTTTTTACAGCAACAAAAAGTTGAGAAAGAAAGTTTCTAACTTAATTTTCTTAGAAATTTAAATTCCTATAAAAATTATTGAGTCGCTTTACTTGATGTAGAATAAAAAAAATTTTGCGTGCAAAAGTTTAACAAAAGGAATTATATTATCATAAATATTATCCGTTATATTACACAACAATTTTGAGTGCGGAAGTTTGAGAGCACACACACACACATTAGTTATAAAAAATCTTACACTCAGATATTTTTTAACATTTTCGTTTTTGATAAATGTTATGAAAAAAGATATAAATTATTTACATCAGTACTAATACATATTTTTTGTGAATTTAGTTTTATGAAGTTATATCAACTGATATCATATTAAATACGAAAAATATATTAGACTGTTAAATAGCGTAATGTTTTAATCAATTTAGTTGCAAGCTAAAAATAAGTATTAACCTTCATTAATATAAAAGAGCTCTTGTTATTTTGTTATAAATTAATTTAGATATTTTAATTCATTACCAGTTTGTATATTTAAAAAATAATGATATTTAATGTATAGTTCTAATTATTAACAATTTATTTCAATTAATAATTGTGAATTGTTTTCATCTTTTTCAATGTAAGTTTATTTTGTATATTTGAAAGTTATTTGATTGTCTGCTAGTATTGCTTTTTAATTATAAATTTTTTTGTATTGTGTGTTGACAGACTACTTTAAATATTTAATTTAGAACTTTTTCTATATTTTTTTGCTTTGCTATTTGGTATGATTAGATTAAGTAATTTATTATTTTTTTTCTATAAATTAATTATTATTATGGACTCAGAACTTTTAAAACAGTATTATGTTTAAGGATAATTTAAAATTACCGAATTTTATAGAAAAATATTTTAGTAAAAATAAAAAAATTATTTATATTTAAACAAACAAAAAATTTATAATTTTATTATTAGTATTTTAAAATTATTTTATATAATAAATTTCACTTTAAAAATTATTAGATGATTTTTCAATTTCAATAAAAGGTATTTTATAATTATTCTCATTAATTTTTAAATAAATTGTAATGTTATCAAGTGATAAAATTCATCGCTCCAACATTAATGCCATAACTACCAGAGTATAAACATTTTTGATTTTAACAATTTATAAACATAATTCTTATATTTTATATTCAAATTATAAATTCAAAAACATTTCAAATTAAATCATTCATAAATTTATAATAAATTTAAATAAATGTATTAGTTTTCTTTAAGTAAAATTATTAGTAAACTAGTAGTCTGTTTTATATTAAAATATTTTAAAGTATAGAATATTTTCAAATTTAATTTTTTTCTCTTAGTATTATTATCAATTTAAAGTAATTAATGTTCATTAATAAAATACTTAAATTTTCAATTGTTTTTTGTAAACATTTAAAGTATCAATTAAATTTGGAATTAGAGAAATCGGCATACGGTATTTGAATTTGAAAAATTCTACTTTCTCTTTTCCAGCGGCGGTTTTTGATGTCCAAAATTTGCATAAAACTATAGCCTTACCATTAGCTTCAAGACCAAGACAATCCTTTGATCCAATTTTTACTTTATTTGTCAACACTTCTTCATCCGGAAGCGTGAGTATGACATCGAATTCTAAAAAAAACAAAGTTAGTATTCATTTAATAATTAATTTAGTATAAATTATTTACCCGATTTAGTCTTCTTTTTCTTTGTATTAGTGTTAGATCCACCAGCAGTTTTGCGCTTATTATTTGTTGCTGTCGAAGTAGAAGCTTTTGTAATGACAGAGTTTGCATCGCTCTCATTAAACTCTTCATCTATTTCATTAACACTGACTTGTCTGTCGATAAACGATTCCACGCCAGTTTTCGCTCTCGGCATTTTATCTTATATTTTAACTAATAGTCACAATATCTTAAATGTCATAAAGCATAAAAGTATTAAGTGAAAACTTAGTGAATAAAATTTTCACAGCACTCACAGCTTATATACTTTACATTTGTTTATGTTGTTTATTAAAATTTAAATCTGCATACAATAATGTTATTTATAAAATGTTGTTTTCAATTTCATTATCATTTGCTTAACTTGTAACAAAAATAACTAAAGTACAAGTTCAAAAATTTTATTTTTGTCAAATTTACTAATTTAATTCCGCGTTCGATTCAGTGAATTAGGTCACACTTCATAAAACTTTGGAATTTTTAAGCTTTAGAGTTTGACACAAAGAGAAGTGATTTTATATCTATAATTAATAATAACAGAGTTCTTTCATTAAAAATTATAATAATAAGTCAGTCTTGGAATTTAACTCTAAAAATTAATAATCATTTCCGCAATCTTTTAAGCAATCAAACTTTGTTCAATTTTATTGGTATTTAAATAACATTGACATTGTTATTTTTTATATATTAAAGTATTTAAAAGATAAGCATATGTCATGTTTTATGCAGATAAAAAAATAATAATAAATTTTATGCATTTTGTTAAAAAAATTTTTCAACTTTAATGTTTAATATTTATATATTTAATGTAATTTTAAACATCATTTATGATCAGTTTTTTAAATAATTGGAGAGATATAGTATAATAAACTTGGAATAAACACTATTATACTTGTATTTTAATAAAAAATTTCTTTTATATAAGTACTAGTAAGCATATAAAATTAAAGTTACAAAAAACAGTAAAATATTCATAATAGAGATCATAATCTTAGGTTACATGATTTTGGATTGTATGAAAAGTTTATAAGGTGTTAAAAAATTTTTAAATTAGTAGAGTTTCTCAAAAAATGTTCTTTTGTTATAACAATTAAACTATTAAGTGAAAAAATTAAAGACTAAGAATGTAAGTGGTAGACTTGTTAGAATAAAAAGATTAAATAAGTACTACCAAGTTCATATTAAATATTTTGTTGAAAATAATTAAATTATTTAGAAATGTTAGATGATATAAGCTATTATTTAACCTTTTCAATAAACAAAAGTTTCTAATATTTATCTGACAACAGCTAACACTAATAATGACTCGGAAAGCTGACCACTCGACAGCACTTGGATAGAAATTTAGTTATTGTAAACTAAATTTGAACTAATTTTAGATGTTGTTTTTCAATTTATTGAGATTTTTAAGAAGTTTTTGATTCAAATAGTTTTTAAAACCCTTGAGGTTTGATAATGGGCGCTTCGCTTAACAAACCATTTTCACAACAAAGCTATACATATCGAGTAGAGGTTAGTGAGGGATTACTAGACACCTATATATCCACATATGACTATTTCAAACTCAAAAGATTCTAATATTAGTATCAATTAGAAATTCTAAGAAAAAATGTAGTATTAATAGTATGTTAAACTTTGAAAAACGCCACAACACAAGAAACAAAACGCAACAAAAATATAGAAAATGTCTAAAAACATTTGATATTTAAATTGTGATTTAATGAAATGCCAAAATGTTAGTCAGAAAACTATAGCACAGTCACTCTATGTTTGTGAAAATATGTCAAATTAGTGTTTCAGCAATGTTTCTCCACAACTGTCTGCAAAGTGCGGTTTATTTTTAAATTTTCCAACTAATTTATAAATACACCACACTTTGTACGAGTGTTCGTATGTTCATTCACTTTTGAACCAAATCTCCATAATAAAAAGCTTACTGAAAGTTCAGTTCAACTGACATCAACTATAAACCAACACATTTTTGTTTAAATGCATTAAATAAATAGTTTAACAAAATATCATCAATTTTAGACATTATTTACGCTTATATATATATAAAAATGCGCTAAAAATAATTAGAGTATTAAAGCGCAATTTTATTAGTACTTCGTACGGCACATAACCTAACATAACGTTATTCTCATCTTTTCCTCATATTTATTGTTAAACTAACTTATAAGTACATTAAATGTTAGTCTATAATAAATGTTAAGAGATAGTGATAATAATATGAAATAAAATTATAAAACTTTAGACTTACCGCACTTATTTTGTACATCTTGTTTCGAATACATTTTACAACACATTCACTTTATTATCTCGTTTTATAACACATTTCTAGTTTTTTATTATTATTTCCAACTTTCCATTATATCGCATATCAGTTTTCACTAATTTTATTTATATTTATTAAATTAAATGTGTGTTTAGTGAGGTTTAAATAATTGAAATAAGATTTGGTTGACAATACCGATTGTGCGACACAAGACAAACACAATACAATTGTCTGTACACAACAGCACAATATTGTTATTTACAATTTAGTGATATATGAAATGACAAGCAATGTACTTTTACTTTACTTTTCAAATTCATCACAATTTTAATTGTATTTTACTTTTACTTGCAATTTTTTTACATTTTAATTACTTTTGCTTTTACTTCTCATTGAATTTTTAATTTTGAATAAATTAAACTCAGGGACAAAAGAAATAGAATACAAATAAAAATTATTTTAAGAAGTAAAAGAAAAGAATAACAAATATTTTAAAAAAAGAAAAAGAAAAAATTAAAAAAAACAAAAAATACCCAAAACTACTTGAATGTAAAATAAATCAATCTTTTTCACCCCAATACCTAATTTGTATTTATTGAACATTTTTTTTGAGTGAAGTTTGTTACTGTTTGCTCAAATAAAAAATATTCAAAAGTACTTTGTTTTATCATAGAAAAAAAATTTAACAACTACATTTTGAACATTTAAATTTTTATTTAAATAAAAGTTAAAATTAAAAATTCCAAGGAAAAACTTTCAAAATGAAAAACTAAAATTAAATTCGAAATATATTTTGTTTAATCAAATAAAAAACATTCAAATTTCAAAAAGTTAATAATAAAATTACAATTATAAATAGAATACATGATAATGACCCAATACTAGAAATTATTAAATTTTTTTCATAAATTACTTTCGTTTAACTAACATTTTATAAAATAATTAATATAATTTCTTATAATTTTATATATCTTTAAAATATTTTTTATTAAAAATATTCTATCTAATATTCTATCTATTAAAGGCGGATGGAAATGGTGTTGGAGGAGGGACTTTTTATAAAATCAATTTATTTCTATAATGGTAGGTTTATTTCTAATTATTACACAATATTTTAAGTGTTTTAATTAGTTATTCTGTTTATTTTTTAGGTTCACATGGCGGTTTTAGAATAATCATGGAAATTCTAGGAGGATGGAAATGGGATTGGTGGTGGGTCAGGTATATATATAATCAAAAGTATAATGATCAATATGTTAGTATGTTTTAAACGTGATTATATGAGTATAAGTGAAAATCTAATATCAATTATTATCAAGTTTTTCATGTATTTATGTATTTAAGAATTTAATGTATCAAGTATTTAATGTATTTAATGTCTATTTGTAATTGTTTAATGTTTTTTTTCTTAGTTTCATCATTTTTCTTAAGGTTTTTGGTCGCAAATGGATAGAATCGTGGAAATAGGGTTGGTAAAGGGTCGTGTTTATATAATTTCACTGATAAGCATGTTGGTATAATTGAAAATGTTTAAGTGTAAATGTAAGTAAAACAGTTTATCAATTAATTATTCATAACATTTATTTATAATATTTTAATTGCATAATCTTGTAATATTTCTCAAAATCAAGTAAGTTTATAATCATTATAAAATAACGGATAATTAGTAAGTATAATTGAAAAGGTAACTTGAATACAAAATTGAATTTTTAATTCTACTAATATTTTAGTTAGTGAATTAATTAAGTTTATTATTTGATCACTATAAGAGTTAAAAAAACTGTTCACAATCAGATATTTCTTTATATGAAATTAATTCATATTGTTGTAAAAATGATTTAAATGGTAGTTTTGATAATTTAATATTTGACGATTTAGATAATATAGGTAGTCTATAATTCCTTCCATAACCGTTTTGATTTGCACAATTGCACATAGGACGCTTCACAGCATAATTTTTTGAATATTTTTCTACACAAATAGTACATTCAATTGGATAATCTTTGCAAAAACACTTATCCAGTTGTTGTTTGAATTTAATGAACAATTTAAATAATTTATTTCAAACCGAAAACTCCAATTATTGTTCAGAACATTTTTGTTTGTTATGAGTTAATCTTTTGTGACGAAGAAATCTATAGTTGGAAATAGTTTTAAATCCGCATTCGCATTCTACGCTTCATAATTTCTAAAAATAAATTGAAATACAGTCTGACCCCGATTATAGCAAGTCGTTGGTGCATCCGAAAACTTTTGCTATAATCGAAGTTTGCTATAAACCGGACAAGTACAAGTGGCCTACGGGTAGAATCTGTCTGAAAATTTGTACTAGCAC
>JAQIVF010002743.1:0-10447 GCA_034698365.1 Steganacarus magnus | reverse complement strand
AAAATATCCCTTAAGTTCATAGGTCATTATAATAAACCGCAAAAATATTTTTTATATACGAAAATCCGTGCTTTAGTCATAACTAATATAAGATAATTAATTAAATAAAACTTCATATATACTTAAATTTCTATGTATTTTTTGGCTAAACTTTATCTCGGTTTTTCCAAATGAATCGCTAAATACAATAATAATAATAATAAATGTTCAGAGATGTTCCGGAAAAATAAAATTTGTTTTACATACATATCCATTATGTTCGTGTAGATAAACATTAAATTTTATAAATGGTAAACTTTAATATTTTATTATTGTGCTGCAGATTATACGCGATTTAACGCAAATGGAACGCAATATATATAACCTAAAGTAATTTTATGCGAAATTGCATAAATTTATCTTTTAAGATGATTACCGCAGTTGACAAAAAGTGATAAATCTTCATTCAAGATAACTTATTTAAAAACTAAATCATAATAAAATTTTTTTTATATCTATTGTTTTAGGGATTTTTATTTTCACTATTGCTATTCTATAATATAATATGGTATTGTATAATGTATTTGCATTATTTTTTATTGCTATTCTTTAAGAATATTCTTACGTTATATGAAGTTTTCGATTTTTTCAAATAATCCTGGAATGCATGCAATAGATCTCATAAAAGCATAAAAGTTTAAATAATTTCCAAAGTATCTTATCTATGAGTTGTTTTTTTACTTAAGTTATTTTATATCAAATTCTTGATTATTTTGTCAATTTTGCAAAATTCTATCCGTGCTTAAGAGGTTATTCTATTGTAATTGAATATTTCTTTGGCAAATGTTTCCCTGGCAATTGATTCCTTAGCAATAAGCTTTGAAATAAATACAGAATACGTTTCTTTTCTCGATTGTGTAATAGTTTATTTAAGATATTTTAGATATCTATTGGGTTCAAAACTCGTTGGATTTAAAGGACAATTTTCTTAAGGTGGATCACATTTTCTTGATTTTGTGTAGGGGTGGGGCAGATCCGGTCATCACCCTTCCCTTGTGTAATGAGAAACCTAATGTTTTTTATTTATAACTTAATAGATGTTCTCTAATCACTTGTTACTTGAAATACTTTGACCATAATAATGCCTAAAACGTTTAAAAAGTGATTACATTGGTTTTACGCGATTGATTTATATTTATCATTTTTCCATTCAACTTGACATTAAGGTAACCAAAAACGTAGTAAAATCAATCGCATATTATTTTACATTAGAGTCCATTAAAAGATTGGATTACTCGCAGAAAAAAGAGCATTAATGTACAACTTTATAGCATTCGCCGAATGCTTTGTTATTAAGAGAAGCTGACTCTTTAAAACATAAATTTAGTTTCGCTTGAATGGCTTTTTACTAGTAATCGATATTTAAATAAAAAGAAAGATAACATTCAGCGTGTATAGTATACATGTATACACACTATTCATATATATATAATAGTCATTTTTTGCTATAAATCCAAAACACAAGCGAAAACAGAAAAAACTTTTTTTATCAAGTTTCACATATTTTATGATTTCAATACTAGATTATAAATAGGAGTGTATTTATGATTATTGTTATATAAACTCCGGGAATCAATGTTTTTTAAAGTCGTTTTTTTGTCATTACAATGCCTGTACATTTCACTTGTTTCTACTGATACAGTACTGCCGTTAAAGCGAGATAATCGAGTGTGTAGTGAAGCATTCGCTGTTGCTCTGTAGCGGACACTAGTTTTTTATAGTGATTTCAAACCCAACTCATTGGATGCTGAGAAATGAATTGCAAGACATTCTCTAGTTGTACTTTTTTTCTGTATGTAATACAGAGCACATTATTGTTTGGTTAATGCTTATCGTTTTGCTCATCAAAATACTATTAGAGAACGTTTCATCATTTATGGATCGCATGCAACCGATTTTATACAGTGTGTGCGATGGAATAACACCTTCCAGTCAATATTATTTTCTATAATGAAAATTCTTTTACTATATATCTAAACACATACTTTAAATTCTAGCCATATATGTGTGAATGCATTATTTATCATTTCATGTCCTTTTAGGCGAAAAGCTTAACACTGTATAAGTTAATTAATAATTCATAGCAACTCTTTCCTAAGTTTATTTTGAAATATATACATAAGTTATATATATAAAAAATAAATAAAATAAAACTCTCTCTCTCTCTCTCTCTCTCTCTCTCTCTCTCTCTCATTGGCTGACTGGGCAAACACACAAACCATAATCCAATAAAATCCAATAAAATATGATAAAAAATCGCGCACCGAATACAAAAACATACATACAAAATCTAATGAGAGTTTTTTTGTGCACAACACTGAAAAAAATAGTAAGAAAATAAATAAAAATAAAGCGATGCTAAAACGTAAGCTATTTCTAACTATCTCTCTTTTCCATCCCATTCTGTTTGTTTACTCAGAATGATTTCTCCAGCAATTTCATTACGGGTCGATTTTTCTTCATTGCACGCTAGTATAGCAGTTACTGTACTCTTTTATCAGCCAGTAGTGAGAACACGAAACATCGCCTTACTGTAGGGTAAAGTTAAAATTATTCCGTCTTTATGTATGTCTGCGCTCAACTCTTTGAAATTGATTTAAGGTGAAAATTTTAGTTCATATAATAATTTGCTTATTTGCATTTACATTTTCAAACATATCAGACAAATATTCCCTAGAGATTACTTAGGATAAGTGTTAATAACTGATAATTTGGTAATTTTGGTTCATTTTGTTACTAATTGTTCATAAAAAATATATCTTAACATGAAGTATTTGGGTTTTGGTATTTAATTTTTAATACACTATACTATTGACCTAATTATTTCCATAAATCCTTTTTATGGAAACGTAACCCACTTGGGGTCACATGTTTTATTATCAGAGCCTAACATTTTATGTACGAAAAACTTAAAAATATGTACATATTTATGTACTTAAAAAGTTTAAAATATTTAATCAAAATATGTATTTTCAAGTCATAGAACTGCAATTAATAATCAAAAATTTAGTAAAATTAGCCATTTTATATAGGCTTTATGTTTTGATTCAGAATCAGGTGTTAAACTCAGCGGATTTAATGGAAAATTTTATCAATTTTTTGCCAAAACTTAAGGGGTCTCGAAAACTCATCGGATTTTGAAAATTATTAAAATATTTACATACATAAAAATATGTAAATATAAGTTTGTTTTATTCGCGTCCATTTACTTTATAAATTGATTATAAATCGAAATTTGGTGATTATTGTATAAAATAGAAAATATTTATTTATATAAAATGTTAGGCTCTGTTTATTATTAAGAATTCAGTTCTAAAAACAAAGCTCTTATATATTAAATTTGATAATTAAAGTTAATTTAATTTAACAACTATTGTTAATTAATTATACCATAGAAACAGTGTGATTGTACTGATCCCAAGAAAAGTAATAAAAAAAATAATTTAACCGATTTACAATTTTTATACTATTTTGTTAAATTAAGAAAAGTTTATTTTGCTAAACATTAAATATAATCACTCAATAATGGATGTGATGTTTATTTATACGCGTGTGAGAGTGAAATATTTTATTCGATTTATCTTTAGTACAGTACTATCTATATATACACGGTTTTCTGAAAAGTGGACACATTTTCTGGATGCATCAAAGCAAGAAAAGCCACTTCAGCAATATTTTATACATTCGGAGAAAGAGATTTGAAAATCATAAATGCAATAACAATATTTTGTGTGTCGATTATGCTTTGCTTACCGAAGCATAAGTGAAACATGTGCCTACTTTTATGTTCAAGAAGACATGTTTTATGTAAGAATCACTGAATTTTATACAAAACGGTCATTTATGGAGTGATGAACTTTTTTGTTGTTGAAGTTTTGTGAAAAGAAGTGGTGAATCTCAGAGAAGTCTGCAACTTTTCAAAACCCTTAAAAAATTTTTTTATCTACTTTCGACTAAAGTTATTGTTTAGTAAAATTGAAATTGACTTTTAAAAGTTTTCTCGTTAACTTGTTTTTAATTAAAAATAATAATTAGAAGTATATTAAATATTAAATTATTCTCTGAAAAATATTCATTTTTCATATAAAACCATATATAAAAGAATATAAAAAATATTTTAAACTGTTTTTGGTATCATTTTTATTTGTGACAAACAGATAGATTTTGCTATCATCAAAATTTTTTTTGTTTTTGATGCGAATTTGATAAATGATTTAAGTTTCAGAACGTCTTCTGGTACACTTCATCAAAAAAAGATTAAAAACGCTTCATAAAAAATTTTAAAACTACCGTTAAAAAAACTCTCAGCAAATCTTTCTCCGAAATGCTTACATTTGAATTATGTTTCTGGATTTTTTCAAATAAAGAAATTGTTTAGATTCTACTTTTTAAGAAACTTTATAATAAGCAGAAAAAATCGATAGATTTTCTCCAACTAAGAAAACAGAGCTGCTTTAAAATTTTTAATTTTCTAGAAAAAATATTTGCTTCTCGCTCTTATCTCAGTTTATGGATTTATTTTGAAAAAGCTTTTTGTATTTTTTAATGATAGTCTCGTCTCGACTCAAATGCACATAAAAATAAATGATATTTTGATTGATCGGACTTATAGAGCAAAGTAATAAAAATAATAATAATAGTACAGTAAAATTGATTTTATTACAGAGATTATTACATTAATACTAACGTTGATTAAAATTAATTAATTAATTAGTTATTCGTTTTCATTTGTATTTATGCAATATCCAACTTTCATTACTTTTTAAATCACTTTTGTTGACTTATTTGGTCAAAATTTAACATAAAACACCGTTGAAAGCGTCAAAATAATAATAATAATAAAGCGAAAAAAATATAAGTGTACTTAATATTTTATTTGTGATTTTAAGTTAGAATTTAAATAGAAACAAAAATTTTATTTATTTATTGGATTAATTGTGAAGAATTTAATCCCTTTTTGCGTTTTACATAATTAATAAGTGTTTCCATTTAAAATTTAATTAATCATCAAAAAATAATGGATTTTGGTTTTCCTCTAGATTACACGCAATTATTAGTAAATATCTAAAGTAAAAAAAGAAAAAGATTTCGTAAGATAACAAAGTAAACCAAAATGTTAATGGAATTGAAAAACATCTGTATTTTGTTCTGTAACGATACTGTATGGCAACAGTTAAAGCAGATTCTTTACCATCACTTTCTTTTAGTGTTTAGAAATATATAGTTCACAAGTAAGAGTTAGTTTTCATCTTAACTATTAAATTATTGTTTTTTTAATTTCGAGATAAATGGCATACGATTATCATAAAAGCAATTCATTGTTAACTTAACAAGAAAAGAACAAAAGCCTTAATCCGTGAAATTACTTTGTTAAACCTTTGGTTAATGGAATATATATAATTATTTTTGATAAGAAGCACCTCTACAACACGAAGCACATGCGCGATCGCTGTTTATAGATTTTGTTTCTAAAATGCAGGCTAATCTCTTAATAATTACATGTTAGACTTAATTCTTTTAGTGAATTTTAGCCGAAATTCGTTTGAGAGTGATTGGAATTATTATTTATATTTCATGAATCATTCATTAGTCAATAGGCCAAGAATTTTATTAATTATTATTTACTAGATTCAAGTGTCCATTGAGATTTGAACGGAAAATTTAAATACCAAAACCTGAGTTTGTATACCTATTCATCTCTTTCTCCTCTTTGATTAAATGTTTGTAAATAACAAATATTCATCCAAACTCATAAAGATAGGCTTAATTTGGCTTAAAAGCTCAATGCTCAACATATGGCGGAGCTTTTTACCATCAGAAACAAAGTACATAAAACTTTAATAATATACTTATTAAATTCTAATAAACATTTTTAGTGTACACAAGTCATTCCGAAGTGATAAATATTTAATACAAACCAAAAACCCTTAATAGGACATAAAACACATACAAGATTTATGTCAGACGTGACATTTTATTGACAAGCTTAACTTATTAAATGCTAGATGTTTCTGCGGTAAAGCGAAACACAGTATTAGCCATTCTGTTTTATAAAAACAACGTTAGAGCTGGAAAAACTAAGAGAAAATTACATTTTTCTTTTTAAAAAAACCTCAGTTAATCAGCATAGGTTTTAACACGTACTCGGTTTTTGCGAATACAAAGAGCGTTTCGTGTGGGCGTAGAATCTGTCACTCGAGGATTTCGTAGCGTAGTTGAGACAACAGAGTGAAAGAGATCTAATTCTCTGCGTATAATAGAACAAGAATAAGACAACACAAGAAAAAAAATTCTGTTCAGATATTAATTAAAAGGCGTTTATTGTCAACACACATTGTTAGCTGTTTAATATACACGAAATTTTTTTGTGTGTGTGCATCACAATCACATTTTTTTGCCCGCACATCATATGTGCCATACTTTTCCATATATTTATTGTTCGTTTCATTGATCGCGTGTGCATTGTTTGCAGGCACGCATTTTATAATAAATTTTTGTGCTGAATATTTCTTCCTTTTTGATAAAAAATAGCTTAAAGCCATCAGAATTTTTAAGAATCGAGTCAAAATTTTCTTATATATACGAATATATTTATATAGATGTATGTATGTATTTATGTATATATATTATGTTTTTATTACAAAAGGGCACCTCTATTCTATTCTCTATCGTTGAATAAAAAGTTTCGTGAATTTTCCCCGAATATACAAAGTAAAAAAAATTATAGATATTTATCTTCTTATTTGATAAGAGAGTTCACAGTGTAAAAAAGAATGACGATTATTATGTATTCTCTGCGCGTAGGTATAGATTTTTATTATTTTATTTTAGACTTTTCTCTCTCTCTATTCTTTCTAACTTTGAAACTGATTGTTGAAGAGAGAATCTTCGTGACACAATTGATATTAGCCATTCATTTGTGCAGATTTATGCAAATTTTGCGAGAAGCGATCTGCCGCGAGCTCTCATTCATTATATATCTCTACGTGTGTTTTTTGCGAGAAAGCGCTATTGATATTAACTTGAAATTATTTTTGGATTACAATTTTCTATTCGAGCATAAAATTTAGTTATGATGATTTCAAAATTACAGGATTCTTATTACAGAACTAAACCTTTTTTTTCATTTAGAACTTTTACATTAAATTTGGAGAGAAAACACGCCATATAAAACATTTTTGACATATACTGTATTAAAAAATAAGAGAAAAATTTAAAATGTAGAATGAAATTTTTCATTATGTGATGGATGCACCAGAATAAAGAATAGCGAATATTTTTATATTAACTTAATGCAGTGCTAAATGATCTTAAACTGAGAAAACTTAAAGTATTTATTCTCTCTCATATTTTGCTACAATTCATTTTTTTGTCTAAAAAATTGAATAGAATACTATCGGATTTATATTTCTAAGTATATTTTATATAAAATGATCGAATACAATAAATTTTATTGAAAGGTACACAAAAAGAAGAGTCTTTACATTGCAGACGACACACAATTACAAATATATGAGCTATAAATAGTTTTAGTTTTTATCTCTTAATTAAAATCATGAAAGAAATAATAGTAAAAACTTAAATTTAGTTTTGAAAAAGTCTTTCATTGATTTAGAATGCTTGTGGTATTAGATAACATCCGTGTCTTATAAATTTTATATTGTAAGAGTGTCTGATAAAGTAATGTTATAAATTTTAAAGTGAATCCTATCAAATTAAATTAAGGGTACATTTTCTATAAAAAGATAGCAAGAAGAAAATAATGCAACCTTAAGTCATAAAAATGAGCGTATATTTTTTTCGTAGGTTAACTGCGTAATACTCTGCACCACTACTTTATTAACTAGAAAATACCTTATTAATAATGTCGCTTTGATTTTTCTTTCTTTCTCTCTCTCTCTCTCTCTCTCTCTCTCTATACTGTACTGTTTGCGAACGTAACTCAAGATTAACTCAAACGACACGAGTGTGTATATGTGTTTTGTCAATCTGTACCGCTTCATGTACTCTCATTTTGAAACACTAAATCTTTTAGATTACGGTGTGTCTCAAAGAAAACGAAAATATCTTTTCTTTAATTTTGAAAAATAAGTGTAGTATTTTTTTTTTTTTGGTTTTATTTCTGCGAAAAAATTAAATACAAAAAAATACAACCAAGATATGCAATATAATTACATTATTTGGAAATAAAAAGTTATTTCTAACTAAAATCTTTATTAAATTATATGGGGTTTTATTAAAAGAAATTATTGCTGGATACGAGCCGTCGTTTCCAATTAGTCAATCTATTTATCAGACAGCAAAATACTGCATAAATTAAATGAGTAAACCCTAAGAGAGAGTTTTTTTGTTAAATTACTTATAAGTTATGCTAATACTCTAATACTCTCTACAAAAAAGTTTAAAATTACAATAAATTTTTTATCCATTATTTTTTTGAAGAGAATTTTTAAACATTTGCATTATCTTCTCCATTAGAGAAGCATTTTTTTCGAGAAAACTTTTTTTTATAGTTTTTATACTACTTTATTCTCGAAGAAGAAGAAGAAGAGTAAAATATTAAATGAAAGAATAGCAGCAAAAAAGTATCTCATACTCCTTATAGTTATGAACGACTCATCTCTCACGTTGTCATCTGAGGGCAATTTTTTTCTGGTTTAGTATTGCACTCAAACGTGAAGTATGCGTACTTTTCTAGTGCATTCAACTATAAAAGAAAGACATAACTTCTTTAATCAAAATAAAGTGCCACCAGCTATATATCAAGACATTTAAACATTACTGCCATTACAAAACATTACTTTCTTTCTATAGAAAAAGCATTAACGTTTTATTCATCGAATTATGCGAAAAGAGATTAATCGCCGACTCTGTGATTGTAATTATACAGAAAGTTTATTTTTGTTGACCTCAAAACTATCAATTTTTTTTGCGCCGCACAGAGCATTTTATTATTAGAAATAGTCAATGTTGGCGACACTATTTTTTTTAAATAAATATTTAAAATACACCACAGAAATATTTCATTCGATGATTTGTACGTTACTTGTCAGAAAAATAAAAGAAAAATCGATTATTACTATAGATTATCATAGTTCTAACAGACAATGCAAACAAACAAAATTCAACGGAACTTTTATATTTAATTAAAAATAAATAGAAGAAAACTGATAGTATATGTCAACTTTAGCAACCAAATCATTTTTTATACAATAACGATCAATTTATCACTGGATGTTTAAAAAACTATAATAATGTCCATAAGCAATATAAATCTAATATCGATTCTAGTTTACGTGTATGGATCTATTTGTCATATTAATATATTTTAAGTTAAAACTTCTTTTTTCAGTATTATAGGATGATTTCTGAGTGAATGTAACGTTACGTAAAAGTCAAATTCAAATTTTTATTATATGAAATTTAAATATTTATTTTTGCATTATTAAAATAGTGAAAAAATAATTAATATTTAAATGATTAAAAGTACAATTACTATTAAGTTGCAGTTAGAGATGAGTGAACGCGATTATTTTAATCTTTCGAAACAATCTTACGCTCGTGAGTGGAATGTCAATATTTGCCAGAATATTTCTTTCTCATCTAAAAGCATCAGACAATTAGTTTTAATATGTTTGCACCATTTATTATCGCACACGTAATAAATTATCTGTCTTGTCTGATAACAGCGATTGAATTTTTACTGCACACACGCCACACACTTTAACACTTAACAAACAAAAATTGATTAAAAACTTTTTTCCGCACACCTCTCCTCATCCCTTAGAATAGTTACTTAAGGAATCATTTAAAAGTATTTTGCCAGAAAAATTAAAATTAATAGCGCTATTAATTATTCGAAAGTGTGTTGTATTTTTAGCATTTTCTCTCTTTTAACTTGAAATAGAAATTTTTCGGAGCAATATTTTACCCGTCATTATTGAGAGTAATATTTTCAATGCTAACAAACTGTGAATAATTAATACCACACTGAAAATGATGATTAATTTGTATATAAACTATTTATAACCGAATATTCGTTGAGATTTGCGTGATATATGGGAGTATTCTTGCAGTTGACTAAACGTTTGGCGTTTGCTTAGTATTTATGATACTTCTATTGTTATTAATTTTAATTACAAACTGTGAACAATTGAATTGATACTAATAAAAAACAAGAGTGGAACACAAACATTATGGCATATTGATTTTGGAATGTAATTGATTTTAGGTAAATTAAATATATATATAGTTTGGTAGTGAGACAGACATATAGACACGCAGGAATAACAAGCATATAATGTCAAATTTTCAATATGCCATAATTATAACATTCCGTTTAATGTGATTTTGTTTTTTAAAATGTTTTTTGTTTAGTAATATAAAAACGAATAATATATATATATAT
>JAQIVF010002742.1:0-10448 GCA_034698365.1 Steganacarus magnus | reverse complement strand
TGTTTAATTGCTTTATTCCCTTGTGTATAAAAAAAATGAAAAATGAAAAAATCTCTTCGCAAGCCACGACGACTGGTCGCAACGCAAATTTGAATGCAAAAATTGAATGAAACGCTTCAAGTATTTTCAAAAGTTTGTAGATTTGAAGTTTGAGTTGAATTTACGTTTCAAGTTTAAATCAGTTTTGCATTCTGCAGACTTCTCTAGCTTATTCTCTTCGTCAGTTAATATTTCCCACAACTGACATAAAAATATGACTTAACGGCATTCACCTCAGGCTCTTTTCAGTACATTTTTCCTCTCCGTCGTTATATAATATTGTAATATGAAATCGAAAAAAATAGGGGGAAAAGGGTTCGTTCATTGATTAGCTGTGTTCTCACACACCATATCTAAAGTTAACGAAATTTTTTGACATTGAACTTGAAAAAGGGTTAGTTAAGTCTGTTAACCAATGAGAGAACTGCATTGTCTCTTACGAAATCAGCTTTGATTTATAAATTGGTGACTATTTTTTATGCTTCCTCTTTTTCTCTTTCTTTGTCGACAGAATAATAAATAGCAAAACTGATATATATTTCCTGACCGGCTTTTCAAAAAGAATCATATCTGCGAACACTTTTTATTTATAGATTCATTATAATTGGGTTTTTTAAAAAAAATCTTATAATTAAATTTCATTTAAATTATTTGACTACTGTTTGGTTCTATAGCGTATTATTAGTATAGTAATTTCGAGAATCTAGTTTTCCTCATTTTACTTCGATTTTATTTTTATAAACACACAAACTCATTAGAAAATATTAAACGCAAACAATTATGCTTATAAAACATTCGAGTAGGAAAAGTGAACTAAAGTGAATAACTTGTTGCCGAACCAGTAATAATAAAATGATAATACAAATGATAATTTAAAGAAAATTTTTAATAATTGTTTCAAATATAAGGTATTAAACTTATAATTACGTCAATAAACGATATAATTTGTCAACTTTTTAATTTAATCTTATTATCATTTAATTTCAAAACCACAAACTTTTTATTTTGATTTATTTTATGTGTGCACCAAATCTCAACTTTAAACTCTTAAATGTTCGCACTTAATGCAAATTAGGTATTAAACTCTTTTTATTATTTCAAAACATTAGTGAAAAACAAATCTGAAATCTGTCTATAATTAAACTTTATTGATAAAAGAATTAAAGTTTTCAACCAATAGTCAATTAACAGAAAATGAAGCAATAAATCGCTTGTGTCTTGAATAAAATGCTAATTTACGTTATTTAATCTTAAATTATCCGAATTCACGTGTCGAACATTCATTATAAAGTGTTACTTACGGTAAATGGAATAACAATAAAACAGCTCGATTTTCGATTTTAGGAATCCTTCAACAGTACAGTTATTTCATTAACAAAAGAAAGAAATTTAAACGAATAAATGAAAAAAATTAAAAGTTGACCATTAAAAAAATGAAAAACAAAAAAAAAACGAAATCAAAATCAAAATTTAGGTTTTAGTTTGATTAATTGATTAATTATTTGGGTGTGTGTTTGTTTTGTGTGTGTATGTAAAGCGTGTCATACAATGAATTTTCCACTATATTTCTGTAGTAAAGATGAAGTATGAGAATACGAAGTAGTATTCGAATTAATAGGAGAGACCAAAATATTTGAATTCCACAAATGATTTTCTCTCTCATCGCTAATTTTTTTGTATTGTGTATGGCATTTATAATTTTATTTGACCAAACAGTTTCACTGTTGACCGTAATCTTAATATTTGTTTATTTGAATAGCGTAGGCCGGCGTGAGGTGTGAACATTTTGGTCATTATTATTTTCGCAATTAACCAGTATATTATTTTCTGATTTTGATGTATATCTTGAACCCAATTATTTCGATTGGACATCACTTCATACCCAACTAGAATTGTTGTTTAACAAAAAAACAAAAAATGGAATAAAATAATTTGTTACATTAATCATCATATAAGAAGTTCATACCTCGTCCATCCTTCATACATAAGTGATAAGTTTTCGATATCCATCGCCTCTTTTAAGACATTGTTGACCTGTTCGATAACACTGAAACGTTTGTTTTGATCAGGATCTCTGCCATCGAGCTGTCATATCATAATAATAATATGTTTTATTGCAATCATATTTATTCACACAATCAAATATCAATAATTAAATAAATATGTTACCTTCAACTTCACTTTCTTCCACACAGAAGTTGCGTATGTGTTACGTTTAATAGTGGATGAATGTTTAATTGACAATTTTCTAGTTTTTTCATTCACCTCCGAATACTTGCGAGAATTAAGAGAAATATTTGGCGCCCGAGAAGAGCCAACTATAGAGTCATCATTGATAATAAGCATATTTTCCAATTCTTCGATTTGTATCTGCGATTCATTGAAAGCTAAGTCAGATATTTTCGGCCAATTATTGCGTCTCTCGATAATCTTTATCATTTCATTTAATCGCGAGATCGCCTCAGAATTTTCTTTTTCCATTTGATGTTTGGAAATGAGTTTCCCTTGCTTTGCCAGTTCGGAAATTCTTGCGCCGCCATATATGGCAGCAGTGAAGCCTTCCTCGTGATCGGGCGTCCAATCAATTAGCGGGTCGTACACGAAAGCCTCAAGCAAAGTGAGTAACGTTTCTTTGCCTTTACGTAAAACGCGTAGAATATGTTCGCACGACATTCGAAATGTTCCCTCAATGCCTGTTATTCCAAACGCGTTCACAATATTCTGCGTCAAACGACACGAAACTTTTTCGGGAACGCGAAGCGTTTTTCCCTTTTCGAAACATATATTGTAGTCAATGTGAATCACTTCGCCTGTAGACAAGTCGAGCAATATATTGTCCAAATGTCTGTCACCCAAACCAATAATGTATCCAATCATACACATAACTGCATTTGAATACGTAAACGTTTGCGTCAATCGCCAGTAATCATAAGCATTAACTGATGCGCACCACAACTCTTTCGATATCAAATCGACAGCAGTTTCTTGCGTTAATTCTTGCAATATGTGTACCAACACTCGTAATGGCCACTCACTTCTATTCATAGTGACAATACCTTTTGATGCCAATTTCTTGTTAAATATTTCTGATGGCTTATACACATTATCATTGGCAACATTCACTTGATTTTGCTGATTTTTGGCAACAATCGGCACATTATCTTTTTGAGAGATCCAACGCTTGTAAAGGCCATACAACGCTTGTCCGCCATCGACCCATTGAATCAGACCTGATTTATTTCCGAGTGGTGTCACCGAGTAATGGCGCGCTCTGTAGTGCACTTTATCTCTCTTGCAATTGTCGTATTTCACTATCATTTTATTCACAATCGACAGAAATTGCATTATTCTCTCGTCTAAATGCAAATCTTCGTGCCCTTTGAACAAATAAGTATGCGGTCTGCCATCTGATCCATAGAATAACAACTTTTTCGGTTTGGTTTTCGTGTTCAATACTGAAACAGTTTTACCAAATTTTTGAATAGTAATTAAATTAGTTGTGCCCGAATTCACGTTCAATCCTGGCATTGGTATAACAGTGTTTTCCATCGAAGCCAGTATTGGACTTATAGAATCCATTATTAACTGCGTTCGACCATTCCATGACAACGACTTCTTCTGGATCTGTCCCAACAGTGTTTGATAAGCAGATAAACTTTGCTGAGGTATCGACGCATCAACAGGCGATTGTATAGACTTGATTGTGGTTGCAATTAATTTACTAAAATTTCGCTGAAACCACGACTCGTGTGGTGTTTCCGGTGATTCGCTTGTAATTAATTGCGTCAATTCCAAGAAATAAATAATGCGACGAAAAAATATATTGTGTTTCTCGCGTATGATGAGCTCCTTTTCTTCGTCATTCAATAGATTATTCGCGCGAATTTTCGCGATCTCTGTCTCTAAACTGTACGCTTGTTTCTTCATTTCTGAATTATAATTCATTAACGTTCCGATCCATACTTCGTCCCATAAAACAGTTATACGTCGAAGTTCATGCAAAAATGTTTTCATCTGTGATATTAGCTTAGGATTTTGTTTGCTGAGAAACTCGACGAGTGCTGCGTAGCAGTTCTGCATAATAGCAGTCTCCTCTTCCTGTTCATTAATAGCTGAATCCATGTCCATTTCATCATCGTCTACATAATTATCACTAACAAAACCTTTTGCATTGACGCCATCAAACAAATACTCTTCTTTCTTATTAGTGACAGATCCAGCAACCGCTGGGAATACAATCAGTTGCGGAGAATCTTTTCCAATGCGACATAAAAGGTCACTAATGCTTTGCCGCACGTATTGTTCGGGATGGTTAAGCCTAGAAAATAACTGGCAAATTATGTTCTTCCACGGAGATGTCGGAGTCTTTGACAGACCATCCTCTAGAATTTCTCGCATTTCTGGAGCATGTTTCAGTATAAGTCGCAATAGTCTTAAAGTGGCGTTTACATCGTCACATCCCGTATGATTACTGATTTGAAGAAATTTGAAATAAGAAGTGGCGGCGAGTTTGTAAAACGCGTACGCGTTGTCTTCCTTGGATATGCTTCTATCCTCAAGCTTGTCGTCCTCGAAATCGATCAATTTTCTGCCCCAACGATAACTCCACGCACCCAAAGCGTACCAAGACTTGGCTAACGGTGGATAATTATTCACACTAAATAGCAATAACTTTCCAATTAAACTCTCTGACTGTCCCAATGTTTGTTCGCAGTTAATATGATCATCGAAGCGTTGAAATATAATCGAAAGCGCGGGATGTGATACAGAATTGAGATGTTCGAAGTATTTCAAATCTGACTGAAGATACTTAACTAAAGTTAAGAGAGAACGCGAGAGAACTTCCATAAACTCTTTGCTGACATTCTCGACGGTTTTGTTTAGCAGAACGGACGTGCAATTAAGCAATGCATCGATGGCTGCTCTCGAATCACCAAAACTATATATCAATTTAGAGCCTTCTAATTGAAATTTAATCAATTCTTCGCAGTGTGTATTCTCTTTCGATGCTTCTTTTATCGCAAAAATAAGTGAAGATAAATCGTTAACGCGTAGCGAAACATCCACCAGTTTTTCGTTATCATCTAATTTAAGACCACAAGTATTGGACGCGTACTGTAAGAGAAGCTTTTGAGCCAATTTTAGGTTTTGCTGTTTTCTCGCCTCCTTTGCAGAAATATAGTTCAATTCATTCATTGAATTAGTTAAATAATTATTGTTACTGTTGCTGTTAGAAAATTTATTAACAATATTATAGTAAACATTTGACCACGACATGGCGTTCACTAATATTCCAACATTAGACGAACAAACACCGAACGTTGGACTGATCGAAACCGGCATTTTACGGACGATCTTCTGATCCGAAGCGCAGAATAATTTCAATCCGACAGAGAATCGATGCAAAACGGAGATAAACGCATTTTCAACCGACGGATTGCAACAAATCGGAACACTGATCAACGGATTTATTTTGTCATTAATAACAGATTCGTAAACTGTTTTGTCAATTTCTTTGTTGTTACTCGCGAACAGTTTTTCAGATATCGATAAAACGTTAAGTTGCGCGCTATGATAGTTCGCATTGATATCCCAATATAAATGTGCATTACTTGGCTCCAGAAACTTCGACGAATCACTAGACGATGGAAACGTTGAAAGCGCTTCCAAATATTTATAATTAACGTTAGAGCTAAAAACACTGCTCGAATTTGGTTTTAAATCAATTTGTTCGCTCCAATTGATAGCGTCCTTATATCGGCCAAGATTTAAATAGCACTGAATTATTCGGTTGTTTAGGAAATCTGTTTGGTGTGACGTATTTGCTGCTATTGATTGAGGCTTTCGGTTGTCATCATTGATTAAAATATCGCTGCTTGAAATTGGTGGAGAGATTGGCCGCAAACTATTAAATAAAACCTCGTATTCCTCCAATGCATTTTCGTATCGCCAATTCGCTTCCTCTGCCGCCGCTTTAATCCATAAGTTTTTCAGTACAAACGTTTGTTTGGCCCAAATGTAATAACCCATCGCCGCGTCCGCTGCTTCTAACTGTATCAGCGCTTCGATTATCAATAAAAGAATAAATTCAATGTCTGCCGCATTTTGTTTCTTTGTATTAATAATTTCACGAAGCAATTCTTGACCGTGTCTCACAACAGTCGCTGGTTCGCCACATTTCAGCGCAATTCGCATCAGAGGAATACGATTCCTCGTTATCCATTCGGCACACGTCGCTTTGTTTGTTCGAAAAAATGACTTCGATGTGAGTTTTGTTTGATAGAGTCGCGTCGCATTGCCGTCCACTGCATTGTAAACCAATTTCTCGATATTCTCCATTAGCAGTAATAACGTTCTCACGTGTAGAGCGTTTGTGTAATCGTTATCCGATGACTGCGCGTATGGAGTCTGCATCTGATTCACGTGTGTTTTAATTGAGGCTTCAATTTTGGTGAATGTGTCTTGAGGTTTGCCTAATGGTGTGCGCAGTTTATTCGCAATACAGTGCTGAACCACTTCCCAACACGACCAGAATATCAAAGCACTATTATGGCACTCAAATATTTCATTAATATCAGGATAATTGAAATCGTTTGGATGCGCTTTTGAAGCGATTGAACGAAATTTAATCGGATTATTGTCGCTAATGCAGCATAAATATTGTCTCCAAAGCCAGTTATCGGTTTCTGATTTTGCGCCCTCCAATATGAATGAAGTAATTGTACGAAAACAGTTGGCAGTGAACGAAGTCGATGGGTCGCGTTTCATCAGTACTGAGATCGCCAAACGAACGTCTTCGGGATATATAAAACCTTCGCGTCTGCTCAACAAAGCCGGTGTATCAGTGTTTTGCTTCGCTGTTGAGGGAAGAATTGCTAATAAGTTAAAATATTGGTGCTGAACGTTAGCATCTGTGTGATCGATGTGCAGGTGACAAGACTTCTTGTACTTTTCGATAATAACGGGCAACGAAATTTCGGCATTCGATTTAAGTATAGACTCAATTATTCGGCAACTCAAGAGACACACTCGAGCATCATTCGAGAAAGCCATGTCAGAAATACTTTCAAGCAAAGCGATCATCTCTTTAGACGCGCATAAACTTGTCAAATGAGGTGAAGCGCTGGTAACGATTTCGAGGGTCCAATCCATACATAGCAACAATGTCTCGATTTTCAATTTATTGCGTTTAAGAACAGCGCATAAAAGATTTAAAGTGTTTGCCAAATGAGTACTACTCGGCTGTGTCATCATTGAAGCACTAAATGACATAATTGACGATGTGATGGATCCAGTCATAGTGGAAATATTGGCCGAATTCGGAGGACTTGTAATTAAAGAACTGCTAGAAATATAATGACTGTGTTTGTTACAGTGCGAGTAAAGTATGTAAAGCAAGCTATAATGCATTGTTTTATATTTTGTTGATAACAATTCATTCGCTGGATTCAATTGATAACAAAGTAAATCGAAAAACGTCGGCTTCAATGCCCACATCCCTATTATAGAGTGTTTGGCGTTCGCTATCTCAGCCAACGACACTAAGCTTGAATGCGCGCAAATCAGTGCTTCTTCTTTAGAGTATGCGATATCAATGCTAACGTTATTATCAGCAGTCAGATTAATTTTTTCGTTCAAAAGTACAGTAAAGGCGGCTTCAATATCGACTAACAAGCACTTGTATGCCTCTTCCAAAATGGAAACACTTTTAACAGAAAGAATTGAGTGATGTAATAAAAATAAAGATTTCTGTATTTGATCTGAAGAAATAAATCTTAGCTTCTGACACGGAGAACCAAAACAGAATATTTTTGACACAAATTCAATGGTTAATTCAACATTCATCTCTTTAACGAATGCGGTTAATAATTTAAGAGAAGTCAGTATGTACTTATCGCTCGCAAACTCGAACGACTCTTGTATTGTTATTAAATACTGTATCATTTCTTGGCCTAACATTACCACTAATTCCTTCGACTGACCGGAAACACTCTCGAGTGTCAATCGCGCGCATTCATTGCTGGCAATAATTAAATCTTCCGAATGTTTGATGGCGATAACGGAGTTAATACATTTAATGATAGTATTTAACGAATCGCTTAGAAAATCCCAAGTTATCGATGGTGTTAACTGTTGCGAAGTAAATTTTTCTAAACTTTTAAGAACTGTAATATAAACTCTAACAAGAGAAGCCATTTTTAGTATCCTGTCGTCAGACGACAGATTTTCATTAGTTGGACGAGATCTTGAAGTTGGACTCTTAGTTTGGTACAGGTGTAGACCAGTATCGTCCATCAAATCTTTATAATAATTTACAAAATCCTCGATAAACTGACCCAATAAAGTAACGGAAAATTCTATGTCGCAGTACCAGAACTGTTTCATTGATATCAAAGCGTCTTCTAATGGCTTTGTCATAACAGCGGATTGAGTTGAGTCGAGAAGCCAACCAACAAGTATATCGACCACATCGCGAAAGTGTGGCTGAACTAGATTTGGATATATTTTTGCTGATACAAGTACAACATCTGTTATTGGTATTAATAACTCTATTGTTTCCGAATCTTCGAGCGCATCTTTAAGTTTATGCAAAAGTGTTGAGATGTTGTCTTTAATACCTTTCCCACCATTTTCGATGATTTTGATCAAAGATTTTAATATAACGATTCGTGTTTCGTCAGTGATGGACGAGTTATACAAATCAAACATCCAATTAAATAATTCTCTGCTGTGATGACCCAATGATGTCGAATACGCTGCGATACAGTTAATTATTTCTTCAATAATATCGGGAAACAGCTTCGTAGTCAGTATTCTCGTGAATAATCGCGTGACATCGTCTATAACTCTGCAATTCATAGTCAAAAGTTAATTGATTACCATAAATAATAGGAAAACAACATTATATGATGGCATACCTTCCGGGTTTTTCAATAACAGCTCTCGGAAAGGAAGCGGTTTGAAACAGTTTACTCATATCGTGAAGATATTTAGGCCATTGTCTCTTCTCTCCGATGTCGAACTGTCTGATATACGACCGCAATAGCTTGAGATCCGTTTGCACCGAAGAACTCTTCTGTAGTGGCACTCCTTCGTACCCATTAGTGGTTGCCTTCGAACCATTATTTCGCTCAAAAGCATTTGTTTGTCCGAATTGGTAGCTATTGTTGTGATGATACCTGTCGTCGTGAGTTTGACTGTTATTATTAGTTCGTCGCGAGGGAACAAACGAACGCGAAGAATATGTGGCGTTTGTGCCAGAGTTTCTGCTATTATTGTAGACATCGTTCAAAACACCATTACTGGACTCGCTATTACTGCGACTCTTCTCGTTTCGAATGAATGACATTTCTATTTAATAGCTTATAATAGATCATACAATCATTTAACAAACTATTATTTTTTGTAACACTTACCACAAATTAAATGTTTAATCACATTATTTCATAGTGAATCGTCTGTTTCGTATCCAATGGTGGTTCGAATCGAAACAACCATTTCGTCGTAAAATTTCGTGCAACAATTAAGTGGTAAAATAGTGAAATCACTATTAATATATTACGCGTAAAAACGCAAAAATCAATTCAAAATTAAATTATAATGTATTATGAAACTGAAGATTAAACGGTCGGTAACATTATAACAAACAAAAGTAATCATACAATATATAGATATTAACGAATATCGAAAATAATAAACACGCGTTGTTTGAATGGTTTAAACTGATTTGAAAATGCAATTGAATTAATGGTCACATCATTGTTGTGTTTGGTTGGTGTGAACGTATTGTGTGCTTATAAGTTGTGTTGTAATCATCGAATATTAAACGCTCGCATCAAACAACAATAAAATACGGATTTAGAGTGCAGTTAAATCGCATTTTGTTTAGTGTGTGTCTCACTCTCTCTGTCTGTATCGCATTATTATTATCACTAAATGAACGTTTTTTGCTGATCGACACTACAATATTTAGTTGTGTTTTCGTTTAAAACTCAACATCAATTACGTTTGAGTTCAATGTATTTCTATACCTATCACTATCGCTAAGCGATTGCCTTTCTTTGCTAACATAAAGTTAACGTCATTTTTGGTCATAAGCCAATATCTATATGGGAAAAATACTTTTATCATATCAATCAAATCATTTTATAATTTTAAGCTTTTTATTTATCGGCACACAGTTAGTTATCGCAAAACAAGTTAACAGGGAAGTGTGTGACAAAATTGATGTTTTTTGAGAACCCTATCAAAAATGGCAAAAATCTTATTGAATTTATCGTCTAATTTTTGAAAATCTGTCAAATGATTGCCTAAAACATTCGACAAACGCTAAAACTAAAGGTGCTATTGGTTCGACATTTCTCAAACCATACCAAACCAAACCATTATCTAAAAACTTAAACCATACC
>JAQIVF010002741.1:0-10448 GCA_034698365.1 Steganacarus magnus | reverse complement strand
TTAATTTTCTACCTCATCTCTATTAACGATTTATTAAATAAAATTAAGTATAAATTTAAATAAAAATTAAGTTTAAATCTTATCCAATTATTATTCACTTGATAAAAATAAATAGATAACTTAGACTTGTATTTTAAAAATTGTCTAATAATGTGGAATAGTTAACAAAGAAGCGAATAATAACTTGAAAACAGATCAAAACTCGATCAGAAAGAAAAGCAGAATTAAGTAACAAAAATTGTTTTAATACTTGATTGATTACTACATAATTAGCTTAAAACCTTAGATCCACTTCTCACATACTGGTTCATAGTATTTTTTCATATATGTCAGTATCGCGAAACATATCTAACTTCATTATTAATAAAAATACTTTTAATTTGAATGCTGAGATATCAAAATTTACTCTTAATTTTTGAACCAAAGTATACCCAAATGAATCACTTATCGAAACTTTTAACAAATCAAAACACTCAAAGTTTTGAAATTTAGCGCATCGTATGATTAAATATGACGAACGTTATCAAAGAAAAAAATTACTGTCTAACGTTGATAACATAATTATAGTGCTATTTAATGTCATTTTGAAAAATATATTAATCATTATATTTAATATTATGCATAAAATTTTTTGCGCCGCTTTTACAAAATCACGGCGAATTCATATGATATATTATTAGTGTTTTGAATTTTTCACCGAAGTAATAGGCATATACGCGTAATAGCATTAAAACGTATATTTCAAAACTGATAATCTATATCATACAGCGTTTCACATGCGACGCATTTTTCCATTGATGTTCAGCACTAAATTTTATTTTCTTTACAAAATTTGACATTTATGGACACATAAGTTGCAATTTTGATCCACACCGGGATTTGTGATCATTCTTTGCCAGTTAGCGTAAGTATTGTTTTTTTGTGTATGTGTGTGTGTGTGCGTGTGTTTACTTTTTCTGACTCGAGTGAGATTTTTATGTATGCATTTTTGAGGTATTTTCAATTGTATTTCTCTATTCAATTTTTATGTCATCGATTGGTAAAAAATGCTGTTTCAAAAAAAACTAAATTTAATTTTGATGGAGTAAATCAATTCTTTTATACGCTTACTCTTTCCTCCGCTGCGAAATGTTGTGAATTGTTCTGAATTGTGTGTCAGTTTAAATCATATTTAGAAAGTGCACGAAGATTTTTGAGTCTTATTGTCTGACTATCAGCTAAAACTCTGAGTTTGAATTAATTTTTTGATAATTAATTATTTATTTCACTTTTTAAAAAAATAATATTTACCAATTATATAATATGAAAATTTTATTCTTCTATGAAGATATTAATTCTTACGTAATAATAACATAAAGATAACTAAAATTATTTGTTCTCGGAAAGCGAACGAATAAAATAATTAATATTCATCAATTAATATTCGTAAAATTAAACTTAGTAAAGCAAATTCAGATACAATTGACCGTTCAATCTTGCTTTTATTAAAAAGATAAAAATTTTAATGAAATCAAAATCATTTTTCAAAATCAAATTATGTGTTTATAGGACGAGCTGTTGAATATCAAAAGTAATGAGGCTCAGGCCGGGCTTCATTCCTACAGAACTAAAAATATAAGAAATTAGTTCTAGTCTTCACTTTGTATAATAAAATTCTGATTATCAACATGTATTTTTCGAGCTGCTATTCTCAAAACTTTTCACAGTCTGTAAAGTCTGTTGCGCACCATGAATGAGGTGCGGACAATCCATTACTTTTACTTTGATAAAAAAAACTATTGAGCGAACCACACGAATGAGGATACGAATAGTCAATAAAAATTCATTTTAATAATAACGTTATGTAATTTTATAGATTCAAATACAAGAAAAGATTTTATAAGTTAATATTAAAAGTTCTATTCTTGCTTGACGTAAGATTATAAAACCCACAGATATAATTAAACACCCAACGAGAATTTATGTTGTCTGCGTTAATAAATTTTAGACTTCAAAATGTACTGTTAAATAATTTTAAAGATACATAGCAATGCTAAATTAAAAAATACTGACCGTGAGTTCATATATATTCTTATGTAGATATTTAATATTTATAATATAGATGTTAAATTAACCAAAAAAATAGTTAAATTTTTTAATTCTATCAATTTTACTTAAAAAACAAGGATAACACCCACTTGGGGCTCAATTTATTAAAGTTTTTAAAATGTTACAAATTATTAAAATTCACAAAAACTTTATTCTTTTGAAGTGCTATTCTATTTTGCAGTAAATTAAGACGAGAGCATAGTTACACAAGGATCATGCGAGGGTCATTTACCCTGTAATTTTTGCTAAAATGAAAAAATTGTCATTTAAAGCCTATGAGATTTGACCTTAAATTTTGAGAATTGACCCTAATAGAGGTTTAGACCTCGTGAAACTATCAACCAGACACTCGAATAGATTGACATGGTTTAATCCAAAATCTGAGAGAAAATGAGCTCATAAATTTACAATAATTAATGGTATCCAATCAGAATGACTTGTTTTATCTAAAATTTACATTTCAATAATAGCTGTTATGATGAAACTGTTAAATTACATAAAAAAGTTAAATGATTGATCCATACTTTTGCTTTTATCGAGTTTGAAACTAAACAAAAAAAATAAATTGCCATAAGTTTTTTTTGTGTTAAAGTAGTTTTTGTTTATTAGCTCATTTATGGACGAGATTATGGGTTCTTCTCTTCCGAGTGTTAGCGTGAAAACTATCCCTCGGGCCTATAATAGGGAATATAACAATCAGTGTTGTAAACTTAATGTGTTTATTTCGAAGCATCCGCGAACTTCAAATACATTACGTCCAGATTAATAATTGTAATATTATGCTAGTAAAATATAAATAGTATTGTTTTATTCTTTTAACTCTATAAAGAAAAATTTTGGGTAAAAATACAATAGATTTTAATAAAGTAGTCAGCAAAGTATAGAAAAACAACATTTTAAGGTTCGTTAGCAGATATTAGTCTCAATAAAAAAAACAAGAATCGATTGTTGAGATTGTATGCTTTCGTATCTGTGATGCATTTTTTGGTTATCAACTCTTTTTAGTTGCTGTTCTATTAATTCTAACAATATATAATTACATCCGTTTAACGATAAGCACAATTCACGTTAACGTTTATTTTACATCAACTAGTTTTATGCAACTGCCAGTTGTGCGTTCATTCGAGAACTCATGAATTATTTATTAACTCTCCCTCTCCTCAACCAATAAGTCAGCTTAAGGTTAATCTCGAAAAAATCTATTTTCTAAATTAATATATTATGATTTTTAATATAACGAAGGTTTCTGTATTGTACTCTTAATTCTTAATAGGAATTTGCGCCAAACCTAACAAATTAATTTTTTAAATGTTCGAGATTTTCTATTGCGACAATTTTTTTGTGTATACGCTAATTAATAATTTTGAAGTATTGAATTTATTGATTATTTAATTTAATTTGTTCAATGCAATTATTTTTGTCCTGAATTTCTGAACAATAAGAAAATAAATACTAACATTTTTAGGGAGAAATGCACTGATTTTAAATTTAGTAGATTTTTATAACCATTAAAATACTATTTAAATCAATTAATTATTTTTATGCAGTTATTTTCTCCTTATTTTAATACGTATAAAACCATTTTAAAATCTGAACAAATTAGACATATAAATCTAGAAAAATTTCAGACCCGAACTCGACAGTAGTCCGAGAGTTGCAAACCCGACCCGACCCGAGCCCGAAGAGTTGGATCTCGACCCGACCCGACCCGATGAGAAATATTTTTTATTAACAGAAAATTTAAAAAATTATTCAGTCCAAAAAAATTTTAATCTTAAATTTAAATTCAATAAAATACAATATGATAATTATGTTGGAATTCAAAATATAATTACTTTAATTAGTGTTTAAATTAGACTACTTTAGTAGTGCATAATTTTCGAAAATTTTTATACAATTTATGCGCATACTTGTTAAAAACTATGGTATAAATATTATTATATCGGGTTTCTCTAAAAATTTATAAAACCCGACCCTACATTTGACTTTAGAAGCCCGAACCCGACCCGAGACATTCGACGGGTACCCGCGGTTAACCAGACATTTCGGGTACCCGTTTACTAGTCTAGAACAAATACTTAGATCAATAACAAAAAATAATGATATCGAAAATTTGAGACTATTTTTTCTGTAATTTAAAACCTTTTATTCTTAGAGTAGAAACAATACATTACTACTTACGTAATGAAGAGAAATCCATAACCTTAAAGACTGGCTTTTGTTAGCATTTTTTTTATGAATCTTGTATTTTAATAATAATAAATTCGGAATTTCTGATTCGTTTTTATATAGATTATACTTAAGCTTTAATCTCATTGAGTTTTCAGTAAAAAAATTTGTTAATTTTTAAAAGCTAATTTAATCATAGTAAATAACATTCTAACAGAGAAAACTTCAACACAAATAAAAGAAAAAAGATTTTTGTCAAATTTCACTCTGAAATAAATTGCAGAATTTTTCTAAGCACGGTATTAAATATGGTTTAACAGTAAAATCCATTTCAATGTTATTTTAAGAAATATTTGAATTTTATGTGTTATTTTCTGTAGAAAAGAAAATATAAATTTTTAATAAAATACTACAGAAAAGGTCTAAAATATTTTATAAATAATATATATATAGTCTAGCATTAATATTTATATATAAAGAACGGCAAATATATGTATTTTCCAGTGATATATTTAAAATAATAATAATAAGCCTCCAATCGATACTATTTCTATCTTAAAATAATAATAATAGATTTAAACAGTGCCATAGCATTAGCGAACGCATAAATTTTTATTTTACATTAGACGATAGCAGTGTCGATCAGCAAAATGAGCTATATATATATATACTGTATATATATATAAAATAAAAATATATATTATATTTAAAATTATAATTTAAAAAGCGTCTCATATTTCTTCATATGGTATAACTTATAAAGACTTTAGGGATTTGATTCTGTCAAAACACAAACTATATTATACTATGCCTCATCTAAAGACAGTAATAACTCAATTTCCATTTAATGATCTCTCATCTATATTTCTCAGTGCGTACACACAAATATCTCTCTATACTGTATATACAACATATACACACGAACGGTGTATCTAAAAGTGTGACACATTTATGTGCATCAATGGCGACCCTTCTTCTTTTTATCCGCATCAGAGACTTTCTTGAACGCATTGATGAACAAACGGATCCACACGTTTCTGTGTGTTCACTCACTCCCTCCACTCTCTATCGCCTCTCTTCAAAGCACATACAAAAGTTACATCTTTTAATACCGCTATAGTTTAGTATGCGCTACCGTTTTGTCTGACATCTATTTTATAACTGAGTTTAATATAAACTTTGCTTTTATTGACAGAAGTTGTGCGACTCTTTTTATTTACACCACTTTATTATTAGCTGAAGAAGTTATTATACAGTTAACTAATCAGTACGAAAAAAATGTCAACGCATCGTCAACTTTTTTTGGAGCATACTTTTATTAAAATAATTAAATACTGTAGAACTTAAGTTTGTCATATTCTACTTAATAGTTTAACACTAATTGAATGCAAAAAATGTCTATTAGTTTAATTAATTTAAATGACGGCAAATTGTAGTTAACATTTTTTTACAAGCTTTTTATATAAAAGCGTACATTTTCTTTGCTAATACTGTACGTTCAAGTAATTGCCAAACATTTAATTAATTTATAGTAAAAACAATTAACACTTACCTTTAAAACATGTTTTGTATTTTGATCTAATTTTGTTACAATAGTTGAAAACCAAAATTTGTAATTAATTTTTCGATTAACACCAGAGCCAGCAAATGTAAAAATAATTGAAACCAGTACTCTATTAACAGATAAAAACAAACGTGAAACTGTTTAGAGTTAGACTCAATTAAGAATTTTGGTTTGAATTTTTGAAACAAAAAGCTTAATTAAAAATTTAGAAAAGATGATCACTTTATTTAGCATAGAGTTAGCAGCAAAAGCAACATTTATATGATCCCATACTTCTAACAGTCAGCTCACTTTCTATTTGAGAATACAGTATTAAACTGCGGGAACGCAGACTCAATGAACTTGAATGCAATCATATAAGAAAAAAGATTTTTTTTATCGATCCTAAAACAACTACTACTTGATGTTATATTATGTAGAATACGTACAGAAGTTTTTCGTTTACAATTTAATGTACAATTTTTCTTGCACTTCTTTCTTCTTCTACTTCTTCTTCATGTTATATAAGTAATGTATTTTTTCTTGTTTTGCATCTCCACATCTCCACGTTTTTCCTTTCATTCTCACTTGAGTTTCCATTAAAAGTAGCATTAATGTATTTCACTTCAGTCTCTCTCCCTCTCTCCCTCTCTCTCGCTCCCTCTCTCTCTCTTGCTCCCTCTCCCTCTCCCTCTCTCCTTTCACTCTATTTCTTTCTTTTCTCTTTTCTCGAGCAAGCATTTGGTTTTCATTAATGTTTCATTATGATGGATAGCTTTAATCATTCTGTTTGACCATCTATGCATCAGAACATCCATCAAATATGCATTCCTGTTTGCATACACAGTGGAATCATATTTGTATTAACAAAATATTGCTTTAAACTAGTGAGTGAAGAATTTTTTATGCATTAAAAATTAAAAGCTAATGGTATGAAAATGCTTTGAATAATAAAAAAGTGTCTCCAACTTAATATATTGTGATGCATAAAAAAGTTTGTCAATGGCTTGAATAAATATTAGAATCGAAAATAGTAGCTCTGTTCATAACTTATTATTAAAACTTGAATATATAGATATTATTTTCATGAATAAAATAACAGACTTTTTGTTAAATTATGTAATTATGATAATCAAATTACCAAAATTAGTAGAAATGAGTTTTTATATTATTAAATTATAAATATGTTTTTATCAATTTTATGAATACTCTAAATCTGGGTTAAGAGCGCATAAAAGTGCGCAAAAATGTTTTTGCTTCAACAAAACCTACATTAAGAGCCTTATATTCTGCTAACGCTTACATGGTTTTCACTTATGCACACATGTTAACTAACGGCCAATATTTGCGACCACAATCTATTGTCCACATTTTGGCCGTAAGCCAATTCATCCTCAATTTCCTCTGTCATGGATTCAGTGATGAATTAACAACATCATGTTTTATTAGGCTTTTTTACTCTCCACTGCAAAACATTTTCTGCTTTTTCGAGCTCATGTAAATAAAATTTTTTCCGTACGCTCTCCAGCCTTAACATCGAAGTTGAGTTCACTAACATTATTGACTTAATACTTCACTCTACTGTTAGTGTTGACACTGAACAAAATAATTTTTTTCATTCGTTCATCCCATTCCCACATTTTAATCATCCATCTCTCTAATAATAGCAGCACAAACTTTTTACTCCTCTTTTCTGTTTGAAGACGCTTTAACACACATATAGATCGAACTGACGGCTTAAGAGTGAAGATAGGAAAGAACTAAGCCGTACTTATAGTTTAAAACTTTAATCAATGGCTATAACTCATGAGATACGGATTGTTAAAAATTTAATTCTATTGACAAAATTTAAGTATATATGTATAAAGCTTTATTTTTCTCTACAATTTCTTAAAATAAATATTTAACACATAATTTCCTTTCTATTAATTTAAAAAATTCAGTGAATAATAACTTAATTTTAGCAATATATACAGTAAGTTAAGATTCGGACACTGCGTTGTTTGCTTTGATATTTTTTATTAATATGATATTAATATTTTTTTAAACGAAAGCTGTTTACAGTGGTTTGACATGAAAAAGCAATAGAAGCGGAAAACTTCAAAATTTTCTCAAAATGTATTTATCGAAAACGAATTATACGGCACGAGAAAGCTTGTGATTTAGTTTTACTTCAAATTATTGTACTGCCAGCTCGCAAGTAAAACTTTGACAGTAAAGTTAAAACAAAAAAATATTGAAAAAATATAAGTAGAACGAGAAACGATAAAAATAAGTGATAAGATTGACGAAGTGTGAGATAACTTGAGTTACTATGTTTCACATATTAATTACGAGATGAATAATATTTTGAAAATTTTGTAATTTTAATTTATATTAAAATAATTTGAATATTTAAAATAAAAATTTAAAACTATTTGAAATTTGAGCATCGCTTTAGGCCCTATAAGTTACTAAATTATTATTGACGTGCAATTTTTGAAAAATTTAATTTTTTTAAATCTACAAATACTAATAAATATTTATAGTCTTTAATAATTTTAAATGTTATTTATTCAATTACAATATTAGCTTTAAAATGTTTTTCATTCCATAATTTCGTCAAAATAAAATAATTATTAAAATTTTAAAAAACCGTCGAATAAAATTTATCAACAATTATGCCATTTATTAATCTCCCAAAAAATAATATTATTTTCAATTTCTATATCAAGTAAAACGAAAACATGTAAAATTAATTTGTTAAATGGTCGTAAAATAAACTCTCGTCTCGGAAATTACCCCACTTTCTTAAAAAAAACTTATCTCAATGCTTAATTAAAAAGCAAGAGCGCTATTATCATTTGGAAAAACATTTCTTTCATAAAAATAAATAGTTTATTATGATAAAAGGAATAAAATGAAGAGTAATGACGCTAATTGTGCGCAAGAAATTGTCACTTAATCAGATTAAAAATTGTTCTTTTCAATGAGAGAAATGTTTTGAGCCCATTCTAAGTGTTTATCTTAGTTTTTTTGTTTAGAGAAGCGAAAGAATAGAATGAGATAATTCTAGATTGTGTACAATTTCATTAAATTTTGTGCGTACAAACACAATTCTAATGAAAAGGAAAGGCATTGTAATCAAAAGAGCTAATCAAGAGAGACTGTTACTGGCAATCTACTATTAAAACGAGAGCGCATACAATTTAACGATTTCCCGTAGACTTAATTAATCTAAATGTTAATACCTCTTAGAGATGTGCCCAATCCACGAACCAAACTGAAATCAGCGAATCGATTATCTGCCATATCATTGTAATTTTCTGTCTCCAGGAATGTAATGGACACCTCGTGAAAGCAAGAAAACTAAGTTCACCACAATAAATGACTTGCTGTTACTTATAGCGCTACTAGTAGTATATGACAATCCATGAACTTCTTTAACCTCGAAACTTGCTATTATGTGCTTACTATTCATTGCACAAAACTATCATAACGTAAGTTACTGTACTGTATAGATATAATAATGGGTTTAGTGTTAGAATAATGTGAAGCACAAAAAATATGCTTTGATTTAGATATTAAAAGCATTCTTAAATATAAAAATATTCGCTTCTGAAAAATGTTTTCTTTTTAAAATATACCGAAACATTTTTCTCATTATTTAACTTTGCCCCCTTTAATGGTCCATTCACGCCATTAGTGTCAATCAAAATTTGTTTTTATTTTATTGTAACGCAATGTAACCCATAGAGCGAAAGAAAATCATCTCTCCTTCACTGAGATTTAAGTCTGATGATTGATGATCAGTTTTTTTGACTTACACTGAGCGCAAATAAATGATGAATTACTGCCTCATATAACATGGGTTGTGTTTGCATTTTTCTGTATTTTTTGCATTTATTTCATTGGCATCAATGCTGGTTCAGTAATTGCGGTATTAAGCAAATAGGCATTAAAATCGTTCGCACAAACAAATTGAGGACAACAGCATCGCAGCAAAGCAGATCGCATTTGCAACAAAGAGTGTTTTAAGGGCTTATAATAATGGTAAGAGAGAATTAAAAAAAGATGGTAAATGAAAATTGATGCGATCGCTGTTTCGTAGCAACAACTCACAAATGGTTTAATTATTAATTAAATATAGATCACGCACTAACGAATACTTTAGTCTTTTTTTATTATTGCGATTATACCTCCTCTTTTTTTATCTAGAATTCAGAAACACAAGTGAAACCTGTCTGACGTTTTTATCTTATCTTTTATTAATTATAAATTATAATAACAGTACAATTTAAATCACTGGCTTATTAGTCATTTTAATATTTTAGTTGACACTTAATTGAATTAAAGATATATTAGATTAGTTGTTAGCGTATAAAATGGAATTTTAAATTTAAATATGAAATTTCCAGATACATGTATGCGAAATAAATAATATTGTTGGTAAAACTAATTTTTCATTATAATCTCTAACGTCATTGGAAAATTATATAACTTGAAAACAACCTAATGTTTTAATTTTCGCAAAAATAAACCAATAATGTTTTCTGGTATTATTCTGGTAAAATAACAAGACTTTATTATAATTCTAATATTGTCACACCATCGATAAAAACCGAAAATAAACTAAAGTGCTGTTAAATTATCAATGCAAATATTATTC
>JAQIVF010002740.1:0-10448 GCA_034698365.1 Steganacarus magnus | reverse complement strand
GCAGGTGTTGGAAAATCCTGCCTTATAAATGCGATTTATCAAACACTGATTAGATATTTCAATGGAATTCCAGGAACTAAACCCGATTCTCTGAAAATATTATTATGCGCACCTACTGGAAAAGCAGCTTTCAATATTGGTGGAGTTACAACTAATTCTGCTTTCGATATATTCAACCAAAATCACGAATGTAATAAACTGAGTCATGATAGAAGAAATACCATACTTAGTAATTTTATTGATTTAAAACTCATCATAATTGACGAAATCTCGATGGTCGGAATATCCCAGTTCGAACAAATTAATCTGAGTTTGCAGGATATTTATGGTAACAACAAAATATTTGGTGGAATATCAGTAATATGTTTCGGAGATTTTTATCAGTTAAGACCTGTCCAGGATTATTTTGTTTTTAAAGTTAACTCAAAAAAAAAGTACGGAATTTTGTTTGAAAATCAGTTATGGCATAAATTTACAGCATATGAACTCACGGAAATAATGAGACAAAAAGATGATAAATTATTTGCAAAAGCACTAAATAATTTAGCGTCAGCAAATTGTACAGCTGAAGATACTAATCTATTTAAATCAAGAGAAATCGACACGAATAAATTAAATCCACCAACAACAGAAATTCATCTCTTCCGAACAAATCTGAATGTAGACTTATATAATTTGAATGCATTGAATAAAAACGCAAATATTGCTTATGAGAGTAATTCTGAAGATATTGATGAAGGATATGTGAGTGTAGAAACCAAACAGAGAGCCCTAGAATTAATTAAATTAAAGAAACGAACTGAAACATAAGGTTAACCCACTAATTTAATTCTAAAGGAAGGAAGTAACTTCATGGTTACAGTAAATATAGACATAGAAGATGGTTTAGTTAATGGTGCGAGCGGTATACTGAGAAAAATCGAAGATTATGACAAAAAGCCGTACAAGTTATGGATTGAATTTAGTGATTTACAAGTAGGTGTAAAAACACGGCAAAGACATTTTATTTATTTACTTTTAGTACCACAAACCATTATGGTTTGCTATTTAAGAAATTACTGTATGTAAAAATTAAATTACTATTATAATAAAGTTATTTAAAAGTTCATCTAGCTTCATTGTTTTTTAATATTATATAAAGCATTTTTGAAGTGAGCTCCCTTATGAATGTGTCGTTCTTGTTTAATTTTCGATTGTATTTTACTTTCGATTAAGCAAAAGCAAAAGTAAAAATATTTTTTGCTTTTTATTTTACTTAGAAAAAAGCGAAACACCACAAAAAAGTAGTATTGTTTCTCTTTTTGAAAGAAAGCTGAAGTTAAATTAATTCTTGATTTTAACTTTCACTTAATCGAAAGCGAAATAAAACCTAAATTAAAATTTTTTAAAAAAGCTAAGCGAAATACAAGCGAAATTTAAAATAAGAGTGTAATTTACGATCAATTTTCTAATCAAAGAACAGTAGACTAATCTCCGGAACAATTTTGTAAAGTATGAGATCAATTGGAAGAGAGAAAAAATATTAATTAACCAATAATTTTGCAAAAATTGACAAAATTAAAAATAACTTTTAATGCATATAATAATTAATCAAAATTATTTTTTAATTAACTTATTATCCACGATATTTTCTAAAAAATAGTTAAATAAAGAAATTATTTATTGAATAACAAATTGAATTATAAATATGACACTAAATACCAAATTACACAAGTTTATGTGACAATGTTTTTATATTTTACAAAAAATTATTTAGACGCTTTTAATAATTAGTTTAGAAATATCAATTAAATAATATTTAAAATTAATATAGTTTATTGTATTTTAAGTTAAATATAACTTTAATAGGGAATATATTTCATTTTCTTAAAGTACAGTTAATCTTAAAGTACACAGTTAATCTTGAAGCACAGTTTGTGCTAGAAAATCAAGTAATACACACAAGTAATATACACAAGCCATACACACAAGTCATACACACAAGTCATACACACAAGTCATACACACATGTCATATACACAAGCCATACACACAAGCCAAGTTTTTATAATAAACATTAATTTACTAGTTTAAACGTTAGTTTAAATTTAGTTTGCGAATGCGATTAAAAAAATAAGTTTTATTAAAGTTGTAATTAAAATTTATATTTAGTAAACTTCTGTAAAATGTCGCATTCATATTTAATTAAAAATTTTTTTAAAATAAAATTATTAACGCGATATAAGTGTCGTCTAATAATTTATTCAATTAATACGAAACAAGTATTGTTTAATTTTATATCCATCAAAGTAATCGAAAGAAGATTTAGACTAGATTTTAATAGTCACTGATTTATTAACCAGTATTTATTATACAATTTAATTATTTATTTATTTGAAACCAAAATCTATATTATTTGTGTTCATGATTTGTACGGAAAACCAATTTATTAATTAAACTGCTATTGTGGGCTTTAACCTATTAGCATCTTATTGAACAGCCTGGTTAAAAATTCACCAACCCTGTTTCAGAATGGAATATTCCGTTTTCTTAAATGGCATATTCCTTTATTTAGAATGGCATATTCCTTTTTCCAGAATGGCATATTCCGTTTTCCCATAATGGCATATTCCTTTATTCAGAATGGCATATTCCGTTTTCAAGAATGGCATATTCCGTTTTCCAGAATGGAACATTTCTTTTTTCGAATAACGTCTTATTCCATTTTAAAGAACAATCCGTTTTATCAAAAAAGCCTCTTATCTTGATATCCCATTATTATTAAAGATAATTTTTTTCACTAAAAAGCCTCCTGTCTGGACGGGCGGACAGACATTGCCAAATCCATATATCTGACAATTTTCTATCGAAGTAAGATAAAAAATTAATAAATTAAAACAAAATGAAAAAAGTTAAATAATTTCAAGCATTAAATTAATAATACTGTAATTCACCAAAAATACGATATCTAGTATATTGATAAATAATTCGATATATATAAATAAATTTTCAATTAAATAATTAAAGCATTTAATGAGCAGAAATTAAAATGGTTTTACATTATTATTTGAATAAAAATCAGAGGAAAAAACTTTAATTTAAAAAAATTAGTATTAAAATATTGAGATAAATAGGATAAATCTCAGACAACGTAAACTTCTTAAGCGCGCGTTATCAGTAGTAGAAGTAGTAGTAGTAATAGTAGTAGTGTTTGTATTGTTTGACAAATTGTTGTTATTGTAGCAGTGGTGATGAGTTGGTCGGTGTATTGCTGTTCGAGTTCATCATTACCGTTACCGTAATAGACTAAATCATCGGTTACAATATATTTATGATTAATTGATTACGTTTTATCAGTTATCACAATTGCAAGAAATTAAACAAATTTTTAATTAAAAATAAACGTAAATTTGATTTATAGGCATTCTTCATTCGATATATTAAACATTTTGTTTTTGGAGTCAACTTAAAAAAAGTGTCTAATTTTTGGAGTAATTATTTTAAATATTTAATTTATATCGGAATTTTTGATAATACAAATTCACTTCGTATTGATTGTATTAGATTTTGCTTTAGGAATCTTACTCAAACAGAATTGAATAATTATATGGAAAAATGGAATAAGCATCATATACGTCAACAAAATAATATGGATGGACCTTACTGTAAACCTGAAATAATGTTTACTTTACCACAAATGTTTAATTCCGAAGACTTCCGAAGAAATTCCGGTTTTGATGAAAATTTAGAGGAAATTAAAATTTATAAAAAAATTTATGGATTTGATTATTTATCGATAAACCGTAGTGCAGAGTTTATATCGATTTTTAAGATAATTTGGCAAAATATCGAACTTCCTTCAAGTTTTAATAATGCGGATAAAACTTTTCACAAATTAATAGATGATTTAGAAAAAGTTTTTTAATTTATGTTGTCATTATATTAGAAAAATATAAAATTTTTAAAAGTATAATTTTGTATAATAAATTATCTGTTCAACTCTCTTTGCAAACTAAATAGTTATGTAAATCAGTTACATGTAGAGTAGTTTTTATTTGTTCAAATTAATAGAAAAATTAGTTTCTCCGAAAAAACGAAATGTTTATTTTTTTAACATATATAGAATTTATAATTATAATGCAAAAGATAATTAGAGACTGCAATAAAAAAATAAATACAAAAAGATACATTAAAAAATGTTTAAGAAATAGAGTGTAAGAATTTATTTTGTTTGCAAACTTATAATTAATTATATAAATATTTCAATAAAAAATTTTTATTTTGATAAAAATGTAATAAAATTATTTTAAGAAGTTTCCAGGATATTTTTTAAGAAATTATTTCCATGAAATAATTTAAAATTTTAAAATTTCCTGGAAATTAATTGAGAAATTATTTTTAAAAAAATATGACAAAGGTTTTCAAAGAAATTAATTAAGAAATTATTTCTTGGAAATTTTATAAGAAATTTGAACTTCCGAGAAATTAATTGTGAAAAAAATAAAAGAGAAAAATTAAGTGCGCTGAGCCTTTTACTCCACCTTAGATAACAAATAAAATATAAACTAATTATTTAAACAAAAATCAGTTAACCAAAAAGACAAAGATCAGAAAAAATAAAATCAAAGTGCAAAAACAAATCTATAATTAAGCGTTACACGCTAAATGTGACCAAATGCGATACTACCCAAAAATCAGTGCTTTTACATAAATACTAAGTCAAAATGAACTGAACTGTTAAGAAATTGTTGTGCTATAAATCACTCTATTAAAAAAAACTTTTGAATATTTCAAAGTTGATTTTACTACAATATGTTTCATTAACATTTTTCCTGTTCAAAATTTTGTTTAAACTGATATCCATCTTTGCTTAATCAATTTTGGATAAAGATTTGTTAATATCCGCAATTATCTCTTTATTGGTTGTTTTATTGATCAATTTTTATTTAATTTTGATTTTGTAAATTCAGATTAAAAAAACCTTTTTCGTAAATCTATTTCCTCCACTTTAAATAAATTATTTAAACTTAAATGTTTTTTGAATATGTAGTAAATAAACTGAAACTACTATACAACTTGAAGTGTACACAACTTGAAGTAATATTCACAAAAATGCTTTTTATTTAAGAAAATTATTGACATAATTTAATTATTTTATTCATAATTGAACAAATATATTAGTAAAAATCGAATGGAAAGTTTATTTCAAGTAACTTTAGTAAATTTAAAAAACTGGAAAATAGAAAACAAAACAGCTTTTTACTTTTACCATTATCTAAAGTTCTAACATTTGGATTTTAACTGAAACTGGTTTCTATTATAGTTGTTTGAAATTTATTTTTTGAATTTCAAATTACTGTCAAATTCAATTTTCCATATTAAAGTTGTTAATTATTGTATCTTTTAATTTCAAACTGATTTTATTTAAATTTTAGTAAATTTAAAGATTGTGAATATTTTATTATCAGTTTAAACTTTCGAACTTTACACGAAACACTTAGCGTAACACTGCATAAAACAATGAACGAAACACTTCAGTGTAATATTAAAACATTGATATACTGAGTTCGTAAATCTTATGTTATATAAGTGGTTATCTCTCAAACCAACATTTGACAAAATTATATAAATAATTTTAACTGAGTGAAAGGGCAGAGAGAGTAAGATAATTAGAGAGAATAATAGACTGATGGAAAAAATATTATGCAGATTGATAAAAAGAATAAGATTGAGATTAAGAGAAAATTATAGTGAAATCAAGATAAGAGAGAAAAATAGAGTAAGGGTTATTGAAATATAATTCGAGAGAGAATAAAAGAAAGATTTATAGAGATAGTTAGAATGAATAGAAAAGATAATAAGAGATAATAAGAGATAATAAGAGATAATAAGAGATAATGATAGATAGAGAATATGGGTTATTTAGTTAAAATGTGAGTGAAAGAGATAGAAGAGAAAAATAGAGGTACTGCTAGAGAGGAAATAAGAAATTCAAAATAAGCAAATGAGAGAAAGAGTGAGAATATTAAAGACTGAGAGAACGATTATAAGAGGGATAATAAAAGTTATAATAAGAGGGATAATAATTGGAATAATAAGGATAATAATAGATATTGAGAGAGAGATTCTTAGAAAGAGAATATATGAAAGTCAAAGAGAATGAGAGAGTAAGTCAGAATGAGAGAGAGAGAATAAATGGATAAATTGAAAGAATAAGAAAAAGTTAAAGAAAATTTCAATTTATTCAGGCATATATCTGCCCCTTAGTCGCTTGATTAAAAATAATTAGATATTTTAAAATAAATCGATAAATTATTTAACAATATTCTAAATAACTGTGTATTTATAATTCACTGCTTCAAAATTGATACAAAATTATTTATAATATTCTTTTTAATACAGTAAGTCTATGCCAGTCAGTCTACGCGAATTATTCTACGCCAGTCAGTCTACGCCAATCAAACAGCGTCAGTCAGTCTAATCACCACTCAGTTCATTCACCGGTCAGATCGCAATTCAGTCGGGTCTTCAGTCAGTCACTCTTCAATCGGTTAGTCTTTATACGAGCACAAGAGATACGAGAAAAAGTGATACAAGAAATAGATATACAAGAACGAGAAGACATATACGAGAACCTGAGATACAAGAACCAGACTCCAACTAAAGGTTCGTAAACCATAGAAACGAGATCATGTTACAAAGAACGTTTATTTAAGAAGACAGGTTACGAGAACCAGGAATTAGATAAATGTGGCGATTGGTAACAAGCTGTGGTTGTGGTTGTATCGTTAACAGTGAGGTTTATCAAATAGATTTGTAGTTATTGGTGCAGTGTTAAAAGTGGCAGTAGGTTGTATTGATATTTGAACTGTCGCTATGGCTGAAGATAAGCTTCGAAGGGAATTGCGGTTAATATGTGAGGAGATTAAGAGTAAAAAGGAAACTATGGTTTAAATAATAGTGATTATTATATAAATCTAGAGTATGATGAATTGTTAAATAGTGTAGATCACAGTATACTTAACACTATAGAAAATAATTCAAATGAGATGATATTTCCGAATCTTGTTGAAGCGAATGTTAAAAAATCTAGTTAAATTTAGTTCAAATCATCACAATTAAAGTTAATTTTCCATCTTTACAAATGTTGTAAAATTATATGTATTGCATTCGAAAATTTAGTTATCAAATTCAAATTCAGTTTCTATTGTTTATTTAAGTGGGAAAATATTTACTTTTCATAGAAACTGAATTGATGATAAAAATAAAAATAATGGAAATTAAATTGTAAACAGAAATTGAAATTGAAATGTAATCGAAATTAAGAAAAAATAAAATATAGAAATTATAATACAATTTAAATTGAAAAATTTTGAATAACTAAAATGGAAATGTAATCGAAATTAAACTATATTTTTATATTGAAATTGAAAGCGAATTTAAATTAAAATAATTTTCTGTATCGAAATTGAATTGTTATTGAAATTAGAAATAACATATGGAAACAACACTAGTTATAATGTAGTAAAAGACAAAATATTTCAATTGTAAAATCGGCATATGCCACTTTGCGAGCTAATATTTTATAAAACGGACTATAATGGCATTTTCCACTCTAAGCATTATAGTAAGAGGGGATCGAGCGAACGTAGTGAGCAAGTGCCAACTAATAACCATTAAACAATAAAATTATATCCATATATCTAACAAAAATTTCAATACGAAATCAGATAATTTGACCGTCAAGATATTGTTTTCAACTACATTCTTATATTATTTGCGACACAAAATCGTTTAAAATATGTCAGAGAGTTACTGGTGATGTTATCTGTTTGAGGCTAAACAACAAATGAGAATTGAATTTTTTTTAGTTTTGTCTATTAGTTTGCATATTACGTTATAAGTTGGTTTTAATATGTTTGTTTGTTTATGAACTGTTATATTTCATTGACTAAAGTTAGGATTTTAGGGGTTTAGACTAAGGTTTGGGTTGGCAACTAACAGTATTTTGATTTTTATTTTTTATTTTTTATGGCTTTTATTTTTACATAGATTTTATTATAAAAAGCTATTTATTTTAAATATTTTTAAAAATCGTTAATTTAGTGTATTTTGATTTTAATTGTTAAATTTAAAAAAATTTTGATTGTAATTTAGTTTTGATTTTTAGAATAATTTTATATTTGATTTTATTATGAATTTGATTAATCAAAAGTTTTCAAAAAAAATTATTTTAATTTTGATCATTAATGATTACTTATAAATAATGTAGCTAATGAAAAAAATAACTTAAGCGGAGAAACCTATATTAATAAACGCCTTATTTAATAAAAAAATGATGTTTATAAAATATAAATTCAAATTTATTCTAATTAAAACCGAAATTAAGTTTAGACAAAAAATTAATTATAGAAATTGAAAATAATTGAAATTTGGATTGTAGAGTATTTTAAACATTACTTTATTGTGCAATAATAAATGAATTTAGAGCTTTTAAAAAAGTTGTAGTTTTTATTCCGAATTTCACAAAAAATGACTTTTTATCTGAATTCGATGAAAATTGTCAAATATATGAATTTGGAATTGTCTATATGTGCGTCTTTCTGTCGCGTTTTTGGCTGTAATAGAGTATAGATCCCGTTTTGAGTGTCAGTGCGACTTTAGGCGGTAATATAGTATAAAATCATATTTTTGATAGTGGCAGGGCCACATATGGCTGTTCTATAGTATTAATCCCTTTTTACAATCTTCTAGAACATTCTAGATTATATATGAAAGAAGCCTTTTTTTGAAAAACAACTAGAACAATGATAATAAGAGGCCTTTACCTTAAAATATTCTCTGATAATAACAGGATTTTAAAATAGGAAGCTATTTATATTGTTTAAATTTTTTGTTAGTGGCAGTGCCATTGTATAAATTTTTGTTAGTGGCAGGGAAATTGTGTAAATTTTTGTTTAACTTAGATTCAATAAAGTCAATCCTTTTATTCGCAAGCTATGTTCAATTAAATATCGATGCAATTAAGCAATAAACTGTATTGCTAACAAGCAACTAAAATTTCAGTCTTGAATATAAATTTTAAAAAATATAATACTTGTTTCAAGAACTTATTTTCGCATTAAAGCAATGAACATCAAAATTATTTGTAATATTCCTAACTGCATTTCTACTTCTCGTTTTAAATCTTTCAACTGTTGTTTTGGGGAATGCATCACTTATAACATCACTCATGCTGTATTGAGCATTGTTTTCGATACCATACGCAGTATAATTATTCTTTTTTTTCGGAAGGGATAGAGACTTCTTATATTTTTGACAAGTTTTCTCAAATTACCCTACCTTACCCTATATTAACCTACCTTCAGCATTTTAGATACAGGTGAATTAGCGGAAAACTATAATGAAAAGTTTGAGAATCAATCTTCGAAATACGCTCGATTCAAAACTATAAAATTTAAAACTCAAAATAATAGACTGAGTTCGCCATAAGTTGAATAACATACACTTACTGTTAAATTAAATTTTTATATTAAATAAAATTTACAGTTTAAAATAAATTTTATAATGTACTTATTTTTACTTTTAGTAAATAAAGCCTTATTATATTTCATTAGTTCATTTTTAGATTTATAACATCCTTTCTTTATTGATTTATTTACAACTAGTCTATCTTCATTTTTAAATTTTACTTTATATTTTATACTCATATCGTAATTAATATTGTATATTAATGAAGGTTATATTATTTATGCTAATGCAACATAAGGTTTGTTTGATTTTTAATTTTTCTGTTTGATACACTGAAAACATTGCAAGCGTTTTAATTTTGTAGATTTTATAACTGCTGTGACTAGGTAAATCAATAATGTACGTTTAATTTTGCTGATTATTTGACATCTTGCTTGTTAGATAATAACTGATTAAAGTTCTTTTGCGTAATGATCTGTCTAGAACCTCTTATTAACCTCTGACACGAATTTGTTAAAATATTATTCTGAAGCTTATGCTTAGCTAACCTATGGTTTATTCTTTATTTTTAACTTTAAGAAAAGACAATTTTAAATTAAAAAATAGTGTTTTATAAAAGTTATTGAATGTTTAATTTAAAAATTATAAATAACATTTTATAAAATAAATATTTCATTTTATTTATTGTGTAATTAATATTATTGGATTATTTATCAAACGCTTATTGACGGAGAATCAAACGGACATCCCAAATGCAATAGTTCATTGAATTAAAAATAAAGTGAGATGAAAAGTTAAATTAAAAATTTTAAAAATAATACTGTGATTTAATTATTATATTTGCTTAATAATTGATTTTTAAAAATTAACTATTACCTTTTGACTCATTAAATAGTTCTACAATGATTTTTCATATTAAATAATTGAATTAAGATATTTATAATGTTATAAAAAATATTATTTTGTAAAAAAAAGTATAATACATTTTCTATCAAATC
>JAQIVF010002739.1:0-10449 GCA_034698365.1 Steganacarus magnus | reverse complement strand
AGAGTCCAAATATAGCATTCATTATATATCAAAACAGCGTTATAAATAGCAGTAAAAATTGGCCAAAATAGCATTAAAAATGGCATTTACTATTTTATGTAATTAAAGAAAAAATTAATATTTTGATAAAAAATTTTTTATTGAATATTATAAACTTATAAATTTGCTATTTATTGAAAACTTTATATATAAAATCATAAAATTTAGAGGAATTATCCTTTATTTTTTCCGGAGCCATGTGAAAACTAATTGGAATTTAACGATAATTTTTTCATTTTCCTTAAAATAGCAAATAAAATAGCAAAAATAGCATAATAGCATTTAATGATAAAAATAACAAAATATAGCATTTATAAACATGCATAAAACGACTCCTAATCATTCAATTATTGGCTTCTTATTTAAGAAATAAAATAAGTAGCAAATGCTATCATTTTGACTCTCTAGTAATTATAGTGTGTGCGCGTGCGTGTCATTGTATGACACGTCACAATAGTCTGTTATTAAAACATTATTTAAAGTTAAGATTAAAATTATTAAAGTACAAGTATCCCTGCCTGCAATATATTTATATAGTTTACAAAATACTAATTAAAATATTATTTAATGTTTTGACTTTGTTTATAATTAATTTTGAATTAAATTCATGATCTTTTTACGTTATAATTTAAAAATTAATATTAAGCATAGAGAGTTTAACCTAAACTTTTGATTAATATTTTCACTGAATTATTATGTTAAATAAACTGTTATAACTTTTTTACACACATACACAGACACACAGACACAACAACAATCAATTCTTTGAGCAAAAAAAAAATATTTTTTCAACTATTTTTTATGCTTATTAATAAATTAGCGACTCCTTGTCATTATCTAAACAGATTGTGAAATTCAAAGATAGTCTATTAATTCAGAAAACTTAAGTTTCTTTCCAATATCTTTCGAACGCTTTATAATTTATATATCTAAAGTTATTTTATACCCACTTATTTTACATGCTAACAATTTTTAAAATTATCTTATGACTTAATGCATTGATCAGAAAATAATACATACATTGTTTATAATAATAATATGTAGTTTTCTTTTTCTTTTAAAAAAAATTATATACTCATACACCATAACTAATGCTACATTATATATAAAAAGTATTTATCTACAACACAAAGTATAGTTTTTAGGTGGTATGTATCCCCCTAGAAAATTTGAAACAAAAAGAGAAACGAAAAAAATAAAACAAATTTAAATAATAAACATTGATTAAATAAAAATTTTTTTATACTTTTAACAAATAAAACTTTTAATTAATATATTACTGCATGTAAACAAGCATTTACATACTACTTGTATATATATTTACATCAAATTATTATAATTCAAATTTTAAAATATAATCGTTATGATCTTTTTTTAAAATTTTATTTTAATCAAAACTAAATTTAAAATTAAAAACATTTGCCATTGAATTAAAAATACCTAAATTTCTTTGAAATTTATTTTAGTTTAAATTTTTTTATAATTTTTTTAAGAATAAATATATAGTTATGATAAGCATTAATTTTTTTCAATTCAAAAGTTATCAAAAATTTTATTTTATGCATTGACTAGATGTAATCTAAATAGGAGTTACTTTTATTTAAAATTTTAATATAGAGAAATAATTCTTGATCAGTATTTTCAGTATTTTCAGGTTTTACAAAATTAGGATAAATATTTTTAACAATATCATAAAACTCAGAATTACAATTTTTTCTGGAAAATTAATCCCATATATTGTTTTATACATCATAATTTTAGTTTTATCAACAAAATAGCCACAATCATGCGTATTATAATAATCCGGTAATGTATACATTAATTCGGGTTTTTCTGACCTTCTATGTTTGTTTGTTTTCGTATGTGGTGCGTAATATATTCCTTGCCAAAAAAACACACTTACAGTACAGTACTCATACATCGCATTTGAGTCAAAACATATTTTTAAATCTAGTTGTTGGGTAATTACTTGTTGGGTTGCTAATATTATTCGGTTTAACTGATATCTATGCTAGACATAGGAGAAAATTATTTTAAAAAAATAATGAAAAAAATAGTATATTAAAATAATGGACGCAAAACCGGGCTCAGATCTGGCCGGTTAAACAGCTGCTGCGTTGGCCTCAGCTTCCATTTTACACAAATTATACGCCACTTACTCGGCAACGCTACTTAAACATGCGAAACAGTTGTACACATTTTCGAATAAAAAGCGTGGAAATTATTCGGACGTTATTTCAGATGCGACGCAGTATTATAAGTGAAAAAATGTTTTAGAAAAAGGTTTTAAGAAACAAATTTTAATAGGTTTTTAATAAATAATCATCAGGTCTTAGAGTGGATTCAGTGAAGAAATGGGGTGGGCTGTTGCTTGGCTTATTAGGGCTACAATCGAGACCACATATAAAACTTACTTCGAAAAAAACTGGGCTGAGTTCAATCTGAGCGCACATCCGAACAGTTTGCTTGGGATGACTAGAGAGCCTGGCTTCAGGTTTTGATGGAAAATATGTGTCAACGAAAAGTATAAGACAGCCACACAGGTGTACTGTGATTGGTTGGTCGGTGAGGCGCCGAAGTCACCAAAAGGTATGGTGCATTTGGATTAATGAGGACCACTCAGACACGAATCAAATGTCGCGTGGATTTCATTACAACTATTTTTTCGAAATATTTCTACTCTAATCAAAGCATAGCATTCAGCACATATTGTTAAACATTGCATACCAGTTAACGGTTCTAATCGATTCCTTTATAAATATAACCTCATCAATCGAAAATTTGGAAACTGTTCAATGATTCGCTTTAAAATGCGTTTGTTTCACAAATTTTTGCTATTCTATTCAAATCTAAAACAAAATATATTATTGGTGATTATAGGCATTTTAATTGCAACATGTTATAGATGTAAAACATAGTCGTTTTAGTTTATACTATTTTTAAATTTTATTCTAAATTTTTATTTTTTGTTCAACAAATACATGTATCAAATTTTAAAATATTTCTACTGTATGTTTTAAAAAACAAACAATTAATTAATTATATAATATAAAATTTACAATTATTATAACAAATATAAAATGATCAGTATTTGATGACATCAACCGAAATCCGACTGAAATATAATAATTTTCTTAACGAAAAAATCACACACATTAACTAAATAAAACATTATTCTGTAATAATGACTAATAATTTTATGAAATTGTATTGTCATTACCTTATAATTTTGATAAGTTAAGCAATGGATCCGTAATCAGGAACTAAGAAGTTAATTCTATCAATAAGAGATAATTGTTTATAATCACTGAAATTTTCAATCACTGTTGAGATCTATTAAACATTAATATTGATAAATGCATTCATTTAATTGCTGATAACATATACTTTATTTTGGATGAATATTTTTTATTTATTCAATATATTGTTTTCTTTGAGCTGTGTTCACATAACGGTCAACAAAATGTGTTAAGGTTAACGAAACAGTCCTATTAGCAATATAATAATCAAAATTACTTTATTAAAAGTGTCTCACATTCACATTGAAAACGTTCATCAATAGATAGCAGAATAAAAATTAAAATGAATCATTTCAATATAACATGATATTATAACGTTTTTAGCAAACACAAGACGCATAAATATGCTCGAGATTATCGTTAAAAATCTAGTCACAAAATTCACAAGAAAACATGCAAAAAAACTTAAAGTATTTGTTTTAATAAGTGTTTTAAATATAATAATATTCTACTCAATACTTAATTATCTTAAAATAAAAGCTAAAATATTGCAAAATTTTAACTCGTAAAATATATTTTGTAAAATTTCTTATTATAAAATACATTATGAAATTTAATAGCGAGGTATTGTAAACTACATACGATTTAAACTAATCAAAATTAAAACTCATAATAATAAGGAAATAGAAACATCGAAATTATTATATAAACTCTGGGTTCGATTTATAATTATAAACAATTAATTAATCAATAATTGTCACATAATCACATTTTAAATACTTCTTATATTTTAATATTTTAAATTCATTGCAAAAGTTCTTGATCACTAACTTCAATCAATGCCAACAAAATGTTCAATAATTTATTATAAATAATATATTTGCGTTAAGTCCTACCATTTATCGAATAATACATTAGTATTAAAATTATTTCTTTGTTAAGTACATAAATAATATTAAGTTTATGCACAAACCTTGTCTCAAAGTATCAAAGATAAGACAAATTAAATCTATTTTTCTCACGACTGACTGATATGGCGTCTACTTTATAGCTTATTAGTATTTTGAAAAATGCTATAAAATATGAAAATTATCATTAAGACGATTAAATTTATTTTATGATAATATCAATTTTAAAATTTTTTTTAACTTCTTTTAAACAAAAAAAAAGTATTTTGCTTTGTTATGTCGTTAAAAACTTTAAAATATGATTGAACAGTTTAATCCCCAATTTAATTCATAGATTATAAGTTTTTTTGATGATATCCCTTCAATTTTTAACAAAAATGGTAAGTAAACTAAGTACAAATGTTCAAAACACTGCAATGCATAAAACCGTAATAGTAACAAAGTTTAGCTTTGTAACACAAATTTCTGTGTAGGCTAACGCCTAGCAACACGTAAAGTTTGTCATTGAACTTTTTGTGAAAAGCATGTAAATGTAAACACTGATGTGATGAAGTGTTTACTCAAGTGTTTAAATTTTTAACACAACATCTAATAATGATACAAAATATTAATAAATAATTATTCACTAAATATTAAACAAATCAACGAATCAAAATACAAACCATTAAAATCTTGAATAATATTTTAAATCTTATTTAATAATCTCAATATATATCTCATAAAATTTTACCTCATTATTATAAAAACATTTTAATCTGTGCGCTAGTGAATTTTCTTGTTTAACCGCTCTCAAATCTACATTTTAGCGTTTCTTGCAATTTTTCAGTGTTTTCATCTCTCGATCATCGTTTATCCACTGAATAATGTTACACTATCTCTTTTATATAATAGATTTCTTTCATATTCAGTATTTAGAATCTAAGATTTCAAACTTTTTATTATTTATTTTAAAATATCTCTTTATCTTTTTAATTCTTTTTTTCATTCAATTATTAATCAATTAAAATTTAAAAATATAATTATAATTTTAATGTTCAATGATTAAGAGATCTATTATAAATGAGACAGATTATCTCAAACATTAATTTATGTATGAACTTTATGTATGTTTTTGAATATCTTAACATTAAAATCGAAATATATATTAAATTTATTATAGTTTTGAAATATTATAAAAGAATTTTACTTAATGCTAAAAAATCATTTTAGTAGGATATTTATGAATTTTATTTCATATTATTTTGAAAAACAGTAAATAATTTTTTAAATTGCAATATTCCATATTTATTTGAATTTTAACTCTACTTTATGGATCGTATCGTCAGAAATTTTTTCGTTTAAGCAATTCGTGTTATGTAGTGTTGTTTTACTTGCACTTTTTTAATTTTTCTTTTCTTTTTCTTTTTATTGTGGTATTATTTTCAATTTTACTTGTATTTTACTTTTTCGTTTTTCTATTATTTCAATATTTCTTTTATTTTACTTTTTCTTCTGATAATTTATATAATTTTACTTGTATTTTACTTTTTCTTTTGTACAAATTTTTAATTCTACTTTTACTTTTTCTTTTACTTTAACTTTTTCTTATACTTTTTCTTATACTTTTTTTTATATTCTAAAGCAGTTTTTAAGAAGTAACTGAAATAATTAACAGCTTTTATATTTTAAATAAACAAATCATTAACAAAAGTCATATAAAAGGTTTATTTTATTAATTTGTTACTGTTTTTAATGTAAAACTTTCTTGTAATTTTAATTGATATTTTTCTTTTAATTTTTTGTAATTTTACTTGTATTTTTTTTCTCTTACTTTTATTTTCAATTTTAGTTGTATTTTTCTTTTTCTTTTTAAAATTATTTTTAATTTACTTGTCTTTTTCTTTTACTTGTAAAAAAGTAAAACAAAACTAGTGTTATGAAGTATTTTAAACCTATGTTTTTAATTAAAATATATTATTCTGCAATGGCAGAATAATATATTTTATCATCATCCTCAACCTCCTTTCGATCAACCCTCTTTTACCGCCACCACTATTATCTGATATCCGTAACGGTTTGTTCTTCCCTTCGACAAGTCTCCAAAAATCTCCAAATAAAATTTTATTCGTTTTAACCACTTTAGTGTCCACCGTTAATGTCGGCTCAGTTAATAAAAATATACCAAAATATATCGATAACAGCGTTCTCATCAATATCGCCTTATCAAAATTTTTATACATAATCATACTCATTGCATCAGCACATCAAATTTACCACCGAAGGCGCGGACGTCATTTTATGACTTGACTTCGAATCAGAAGATTGGAGGTTCGAATCCTGTCGCGGACGCCATTTTATGGACACAAACTGAACTCAATTTCAAATTTTAAATTGCGTTTCTACGGTTGTCCAAAAAGTTCACGACTTCCCTTCCGACTTCCCTTCCGACTTCCCTTCCCTCTACCCTCCCATACCCTACCCTACCCTACCCTACACTACCCTACCCTACCCTACCCTACCCTACCCTACCCTACCCTACCCTATCCTACCCTACCCTACCCTACCCTACCCTACCCACTCTACACATATCAGACTCATCCGACCTATACCCGCCCCAACCCGGACCCATACTCGAACCATCAATTCTATATTTCCTACCATATCCACCCGACCAATTACAAACCCATAGGATACACATTATCAACCAATTTCCGAACCATAATCTACCAAAATCCGACAGATCTCCGGCCCTACGCTACCCTAACATACCCGATCCAAACCCGGCCCTACGCTATTCGACCCATACCGAACCCATATCACATCCAACCCTACCCAGACCCGTAAAATACCTGTCCCATACTCGATCCGACTTGATACTACTCTACCCAATTCCCGATCCATACTCGACCAATGCTCTCTTTGTTCTGAGATTAGAAATTCAATTTGATTGTGTTTTGCAAAAAAAATATTCCTACCCTCATAAGGGTTACCCCTTTCGAGACTCCCTTTTCCCCCACCACCTCTGAATCCCTCAACTTGCACTCCGCTCATCGACCTAAGTTCAATCATATACATGTTAATGGGGTTTTTTATAAAAAAAATAGTCCAACCCCTACCCCATAGGGGCCGTCTCGTATCCATACAACCCTAATTGAACTCTCATCTTCGACCTGAGTTCGATAATATACATGTTGATTGGGTTTTGTAACAAAATTTCCCACCACATCCCCATTAGGGGAGTCCATTACCTCGAGACCCTCCTACTTGCACTCCTCTCTTTGACCTGAGTTAAATGATGTAGGTGTTAAGGGGTGGGGCCCACAAGGGTAGGAGCCTATAAAGACATACAGACATTGGTTTTTACTATATATGATTAATTAAATCGAATATTAATATTGAAAGAAAAAAATATAAAATTTATTTAAAGAATAAAACTTTATAACGACACAACACAAATTTTTAATGATAAAAACGTTTTGTTAAATTTGTAAACTGTAAGTATAACCTTTAATTTGCTTTATCAATTTTTAACTTTAAACATATATGTAATTTTCGGATAATGTGCATAATTTGTGTTCCAATAGTTACTGATAAACTCTCCTTTTTATAATTCCATATAAGAAATATTGGCAGAATTTATATGCGCTACACATAGGACAACTTCCAGTGTACTACCCATAATAAATTTTCTGCAACGATTCAAAACGCTTTTTATTGTCGCATTAATTTTTCCTCAAATTATTGTACTAAATTCTAGAAAACAAACTTTACAGAGTAATATTTCTGAAATGTTATATAAATAGGGAAAAGAAATTTAGACCACACTTTAAATAATAATTAATAAATATGTTATTAAATTTAATTAAAAATGTGATTTTTGTACAGTGATAGGCGCGAATCTCGTCCACATGCCAAAGCGGAACGTTAATAGCTATTAATTGCGTTGACTATTGCGCTGCCAATGTAAGCTACACCATTAGAACTTTTCAGTTCACTTCAATTGAATAAAGATGCACGTTTTATTACCAACACATATTTTATTTCTTTTAATTGATTATAAATAGTGTTTAATTACACTTAATATAATTATTTATCGTTAGAGTTACTGATTATGAAGTGTACTGTTCAATGGCTAAACAACAAGTGAATATTAAAATGTGATTTTTGGTTTTAATTGAACTATTGTTTTTGTCTATTAGTTTGCGTTTACGTTATAAGTTTGTTTTTATGTGTTTGTGTTTTTGTTTATGTTTAAACTGTTAGAAACTGACTGACAAAGGTTATGAATTTGGGGGTTCAGACTAAGGGTTTGGGTTAGCACCTAACAGTAGTATAAGAAAACCCAATACGGGTTGATTCTGTCATAGACAAACACAGAATTTCGATAAAGATTGATACTAAATAAAAAATAAAACCATTTATTATAATAAAATAAAGTAAAGATACATAAATAAGTTATATTAATATTAACCTGACGGTAAATTAAATCCAAATTTGTTCGCCATTAAAACGACGAACTTGTGGTTAATCTATTTCCATGAGGCCGCTAACTAAATATATTCGAAAAAGTGTACCATCTAAGCCTCACAAGGTTTCTAAAACAAATATTTACTTAAAATTATAATATGCTAAAAAATACCAATATAGCGACACTGAAAACTGATACCTCTAGTCGGATACAAATTTTGTGTTATATCGGCGACCAAAAGTTTAAATGGTAACTTTGTTCAACAGGTTTTTTGTTCGCAGGTTGGGAATAGGATTGAGCTACTAGTGGTTGGTATGTTGTGTCCGGTTGTTACTGAGCATTTATTGCATAAGAATTTAATGCATAGGCATTTACACTTTAATTAAAATAAATTATTTAATATAAAATAATAAATAAATAAATATGTACTTAATATAGCGACTCTATTTATGCAGATTATTTTGTATTCAATTTAGACGATAAACATTTTATTAAATGATGAAAAAATTTCCAAGTTTAAAGTTAAACCACTTTAATAAACCTTTAAAAGAAAACTCATTAAAACGTAAAATAAGGCTTAAGATATTCCAAATATAAAGCTGTTTCATTCGATGTGAAAAACCTTTTTTTAATGAGCGTGAGTTTGAAAACGAGAGTTGAATAACTCAGCGGCGCACGAATTTCAATTTTATTTCATTTTAATTATTAAAATATTTTTACCATAATTCAATTTTTAAAATTTTTTTTAAAATTTTTGTTTTCAGTTTCATGTTTTACATAGTTTAGATTTCTGTTTTTAAATTCATTTTTATTTCAATATGACCTTAAAAATATATTAGTATAAATTAAATTTCAGTTATGAATTTTTTTTCAATTCTATTTTATTTCAATTTCAATATTTTCAAATCGAAATAGATTATCTCAATTTCACATTTTCAATTGTGGCAACACTAATTTTTTACAAAACAAAGAACAAAAAAACAAAATTTTTTTAATTAAATTAAAAACTGTAAATCTATTTTAAAGAATAAATCTTTTTTAAATGAAATGCACTAAGTTGGTCATGATTTTGCTCACGTAAATTAATTTAATTGTCAAAGTTTTATTTTTTTAAATAAACAAAAAGTTTATCTTATTAATCACTTTTAAAAAAAATAAAATTTAAGATATAGAATAGCTTAGATTACATATTATTTTATAGTTTAGTAATGTTGTTTTACTTCTTTTTAATTTCGATTGTATTTTACTTTTTCGTCTGATAATAATTTTAATTTCAATTGTATTTTAATTTTCTTTCTGAAGAACATTTCAATTCCGATTGTACTTTACTTTTTTCCTTGAAAGCGCAATAATTTTATTTTTATTTTAATTTTAAATATATATGCTAAAATATAAAAATACAAATTTTATAACTCAATTTACATTCAGTATATTAACAAAAATAATGTATCAACAAAAAACGATAGATTGTTTGGAGTTTTTAACTAAACTTTAATAAAAGATTTAAAATTATTTTAAACCATTATTACTTTATAAAAATAAATAAAATTTTATCTATTTTGAATTATTGTCATTTAATTAAAACAAACGTATATTTTTAAAAAGTAAAATGAAATACAATCAAAATGTTAATAAATAGTGAAATTAAATACAAAATTCTAGTGTTGTATTATTTGCTAAATTATAATTTTACTTTTCTTTTTCTTTTTCTTCCACATTTATTTTAAATTTAACTTCTTTTTTTCTTTTTCTTGCAGAATTTTTTTGAATTTTACTTTTCTTTTTCTTTTATCATTGATTTGATTTTCAATTTTAC
>JAQIVF010002738.1:0-10456 GCA_034698365.1 Steganacarus magnus | reverse complement strand
ATGTGCGGTACAAACCAGTAATGGATGATGTGCTTGCGATGGATCAGCTAACATGCCTAATTTTAAACAATATATTAATACTATATACCATAAGAGATATAATAATGATATCAGATATTTATGCTGTTATACCAGATTCGAACGCGCCTTCTTTAGTCTGAAGAAGAGCTGCCAAACCGATATTATCTTTAGTCATAACACGATTCAACATGTCATCAGAACCTTCAGCATTAGCCATAGCGAGCTGATTGAATTCAACCAAATGTTCCTTAATTAAACTAAATCTAATGAAACCAAACAAATGTTATTCAATAAGTGATAACTGTTAAAAGTTAATACAAATAAAATTACTTATTGATGCGATAGAAAATAGCGCAACCATCGACATGACGTCTTTCTTGTTCGGACATAGTCTTAGCTCTCGATTTCGGTGAGAATATACCATCATAACCGTCTCGCTGTAATTCGGGCAGAAAAAAGTTATAGAATTGATCGGTTTCTACCTCTTGCAACGAAATAATATCAGCAGAATAGTGACGAATCTCATCCATGATTGCTTTTCTACGATAATCCCACGCCAGCGCCCAATTGGGACAATAACCGTACAGCTGTCGAGTCGCCAGTTTATCGCACAACACATTATAACACATTACCGTGAATATACTTGTTAAACGATTGCGGTCGGGATGACCCAAAGGAATCCATGGTCTTTGTGGCGGTCGAGATGCCGTAACTAAAGTAAAAGTTAATTATAGTTAGTTATATAGTGAATATAGTGAATACGTAAAATTATTATTCGTAAGTTAACAGTGCGATCAAAGTAAAAATGACAAACTTTTTATATTATACTAACAATACTATTTAATTCCCTAACATATTGAGCTCTATTATGAATGTTACGGTCTTGTTTTATTTACTCTGTACTTTAGTTTGTTTTTATAATTACAATTTTTAACTTACAAATTTATTACTGTCACACTTAAACATTTTTTAAACAAAAAAAATCAAAATATCAAAAGCTTTAAAAGGAGTGTAGGAAGTTATTCGCTAAATGACGGATAAATAATGAGCTAAAATGAATTCAATAAATGAATAAAATTTACAAAATAATTTTCTAATTTACTTCCGAAAATTCAATTATGAAGTTTTTTAAATTTCACATGACAGTCCTTTTAAATAAAAGATTAAAGTTTTTACAGTTTTTCTTAAATTATACCTGTTTAACATGATAGTTATATTTGTTTTTCTCAATACATTTATAACAAATAAATTTATCTTATTTCAATCGCTTACAAATCGCTATTGTTTTATTGTTTACCGAATTAGTTATAACAATAGAAACATCTTTTTTTAATCAGATTATAAACTTTTTTAATAAGATCAAAATACGAGTGTACTTTACTATACCGGAAACATTGTTCAGATCTTTTCATTTAATTAAGTCCGCGCGCCGTTGGCGAGCATTAGTGGGGCTTTGAGAAGAAGAAGAAAGAGTTAACAACAGTTCCGAAATAGGAAAGCACACCCAAAAAAAACAAAATAAGTTTATAATATTTTATTAAGGAAGTGTATTTATGATATGATTTTTAAATTTTGACATATTATGCATACGAGTCAAATCAGTATGTTTAGAACAAAATTTAAAATACAAAAGATAAAGTGTTAAATTTGCAATTAACAGTGAGTAAGCCAAATGCAGTTAACAGTGCTTTCTTTTTAAAGTATACATTCAAACTAAAGCAAAGTAGTTTGAATGTATACTGATTTAAATAATTGAAAATAGTATTATTTTAATTTGCATTACTGAAAATATTAGTGCATAAATAGTATGTTTATTGCATTCAAAACTTACGGATAATAGAAAAGAGAGCAAATAAAATTTTAAACATTTACACTCAAAGTCAAAATTTGTTACATATACTGTAATTGTTGCAGAAAGACAGTTATTATTATTTTCAATCATCAACACAATACCATTGTTTAAATTAGTGGCAACCTGTTTGTTACTGTTAATTCAAAAAATTAAAATTACACATAACAAAATTATTTCGCAAGTAATCGCACATAACAAATCTCTAAAGCTTTACACCCTTTACTCCCATAGGAAAAACTATTACAATTTAAGTTTAATATAATGCAAAAATTTTAGTATTTTGTTGATATAATTTAAAAAAACATCAATTAAAAAAATATATCAATTATTTGATGATAAATTTATGTTTAGCAATACAGTATAATTTTAAGTTAATATTAAGTTAGTTCCACTTTTTATTTCCTTTAATTGTTTAAAAAATTCTGGATTGACTTTTAAATTTTTATATCCTAAATCTATTAAATTAAAATATGGCTCATTTTGCTATAAATTCTAAAATAAACGAAATATTTTTAAATCAAAATAAGAAATTAATAAATTAATACGCAAAACAACACCATAAATCGTAAGCTTTCCCACGAATCACGCTTCAACCCATTACATACGAATTAATTAAAACGAAACACAAAACATGTGCAGATACTGTTACATTAGAAAATTGTGAAATTTTATTGCCTTTTATTGATTTCCTTATTTTCTAAACACTAAGAAAACTTATTTCTTATTCTTTTTCCTAAAAATTCTAAGTTCAAAAAGATTTTTAAAAATAGTAGTAAATTTACTTCTAAATATTAGGGTTCAGTCCATGTTTTGCTCTCAAAAAATAAACACAAGAATCTATTTTACGAGCACACGCACACTCCTGTGGTAATACTGTAAGTAATATAAACATAAATCAGGCTTTACAGACATTATACAATTAAGAAATTTAATAGAAATACTCCTATCGTGGACATCATGTCAATCCCTATTGTAGCTCAACTTATTTTAGATATACACAAATTGTAGTTAGAAATAATTAAAAAACTAAATAATGATCAAATTTAAAATTGTCTATAAATATAATTTGGAAAAATAAGAAATTAAAAACTTAATAAAATTAATTAAGGATTACTGATTAACTAAAAAACATTAAAGGAATTAAAAACAAAATTAAACAAAAACAAGCGAAATAAAGATTATTGAAAATAACAAAATTACACAAATACTAGAAATATTTAGCCTGAAACTGTCAATTTTTTTGTTTGGATCATGAGCTCAAAAGCATATCTAAAGAACTTTTCAAATATGAAATAAAAAATTTGATATCAATACCTAAATTGGTTTTTTCAACAGATGTCCCAAATACTAATTTATTTAAGGCAATGCATGGCATTATTGACAGTTTGTCTTTCTTTCTTCTTTTTCTAGTCTTATTAACAGCTGGCAAAGTTTTGCCAACTTTTGAGCAGTTCGTGGAATTGGTGAATGAAATACTTAAACAGTCACTATTATGATACGATTTCATGCAACATATGGACGCATGATTTGAGCCGCAAGTTCGGCACACCTCATCACCAAACGCAACGTAATCCTCTAATTTATAAGTAATGTGATGCTCATCTAAAACTTGTGAGGACAATGACTTATTTCTCATATTCAAATTTAGCACATTATCACTTTTCGATTGAGTAAATTGATTTTTCTTATCTCTGAGAAACAGATCAGTTCCCTTAAACAAACATTCGGAGCTCCGTTTGCAACACTTGGCCACCATATCATTCAATTTAATTTGTTTGATGTTATAATTTTCTTTGTATGTGAAATGACTGTTAAAATAGTTAACACTTTTGGTTCGCGACGCATCGGGCAGAATAAGCGGTGCGCCCTCAGCGTGAAGCGCTAACTTCGAAATCGGCAATATATCAACCATTTCATCGTTCGCACAAATCACACTTTTATCAATATGTGCATTGTGTGCGTGTTTCAACATTAAATTATTTAACATATTATATGACGCAAATATAATATCTTATCGACAGTTAAAGCACACATTCGACAGTTCCCTTCGATCTGATCTGATCTTAACAAATCATTTACGGCACTTAATCGCAACTTTTATAGCTATTAATTGAAAACTTTCAAAACACAAAAATATAAGCACACATTAACGGTGCAAGAAATTCGCATCAAATCATAACTCGATAGTTTAAAAATTAATTTAACCGAAAAAATCAACTAAAATATAGTTAATAGAAAAAACACACATCACACACATGCACATGCAAACACATACATACACACAGTTACACACATGCAGCACACATGAAACATGCGAACTTAATATTTAGTTGGTAACCAATCTCGTGCTGGTACAGAGTGTGGTATTAACTGGTATATAGTATGTAATATAATAACTAGCATAACAAGTAACATATTCAACGACCCGAAATACGAGAGCAACAGTTAGCACAACTTTAAAAGCATACACTAAGTCATAAGATCATAAGAGTATCTTAAGGTTTTTTATGAGTCGTCTATAACTTCCTTGTTGGCTCCACCATTCAAGTCATTTAATTCAACCCAGAAGAGCAACAGGTTAGGCAGTCAGGAATTATTTTTATGTGGCATTGCATTTAATGATCATAACATACTTTCAATATGATGGCAAAAATGAATAAGCATTTCAAACACAGAGATAAGATTAAGAACAACAAGTTCATGACCCAACCACTACACAATAGTGTCGTCCAAATTAATCAAAAAAGTTTAATTTCACATCTTTTCGTAAAAAATGCAAAGTTTTAAAACAAACAGATTAACTCTGCATAAAATAAATAATAATTATAATATACTGCAAAATAACTTGCACTTTAATGTTCAATATATTGAATATATATTCTTTAATATATTGAATATATATTCTTATTTATAGTTTAGTCATTTTAATATTATTAATTTTTTATATTAATTAACAATTTTTACTAAAATCTTAATAATTGGTTCTACACTATATTAGAATAACAAAAATATAAAAACAAAATATTTTATTTATTAATTATATAAAGTCCTTCAAAAAAAAATCGTTTAAAAATTCAGAAATTTTAAAAGTTTTTCACTGACAAATTTTAAATTGAATTATGATTAAGTTTTTGTAAAAACATAAATACTGTATATATTAATTGTTTACTAATCCCACCAAATGAATAGGCAATTAAAATAATTTTAAATAATACAATATATATGGAACATACTATAAAAATTAGCTCAAATTCATTTTTTAGTATAAATAAATTTCTTCTCTTTTTGTTACGCCTCATTACATTACTTTTTAAAATCATAATAAAACTGTAATATTTGTCATATACAGTATTTCAATATTTTATTTTGAAGCAAAAATGACATAATTTTACAATAAAAATAAAGCTAACAGATACTATGCAACAAATATCCAAAATAAGTCCGGAAATAACCCTTTAAACAAAATGATTTAACGTTTATCATAACAATCAATGTGTGCCTTGAATTTAATGGGAAATAAAAAACAACGTTTTTCATTCGTGAACTTTTCCGAATAAAAATTAAAAAAAAGAAGAAAGAGATAAAAAAACAATCTCAACAATTGTCATTCGAAAAACAAGAAATTGAAATTAAAAAAATTTATAGAAATAACTTAAAAACCGAAATACTGCACACAAGCTTACAAGTTAGCTTTAGTGATGTGTTCATTATCAGCGCTCACAATGAACACAGAGATGCTCACATTACGTGTGAGTTGTGAATCTTGAAAATTGCTCAAATCATTTCAAGCTCAAGCATATTATTTTTTTTGTGATATGTAACTTTTAAAATTGACATAACTTCATACTCTTAATATATTTAAGAAATAGATGATTAATTAAAGTCGATAGAAGTTAATTTAAAGTGCATATTAAGCGGTAGTAACTTGATGTTACATATTATACATAACTGTAATTGTATTGTACAACTAGATTGTAGAAAAAATTTCAAAAGCATTTAACGATGTATTAATAATAAGCGCAGTAAATGAAGATATAAGTTACAATGTATAATAAAGACCTTATTTTAGGCTTAGTGGCTTAACGATGGGGTGAAAGCATGAGAGAACACTATGCGCATGCAAAAAATGCAAATGTGGTTAACCTAACATGAAAAACTAATTGAGTAACAAAATGAATTTTTTAAAGATTATTCTCTAGTTTTTAAATATACTATATTTTAAATAAAATACAGATTTATAATATTTTATAAATTCAGATACTATATATAGCAGTCAAAATACATTGAATATAACTGAATATTGTTCTAATCTTTGATAAAGTGTTCAATACTAACTTCATCTAAATTTGCAATTCAAGGCAATTTTCATAAGAAAATTATAAGAATCTATTAAGTTTAACAACATTAAGTATTTTCAAATAAAACCATCAATAATAATAATAATAATAATAATAATGAAATTAAGCCCATATGCTTTCGTTTCTAACGAGTAATTATCAAATTTAATTTCAATTAACGTTCGACATTAAAATTAAGTTTAAATATTTGAGATTGACTGTCCTTTATATACATTAGTTATTTACTTAATTCTATGAATGCGCTACATTTGTATAGTAAAATTAGCAATGAAATAAAATTACTAAATCGTAAATAATTAAGGCGAACATATTAATAAATTGTTAACATTGTTAATTCGATAATATTTTCAAGTATGACAAAAACTGCTTTATTTTTAATTTGAAGGCTTGTGGGCAATAAAAATTGCTTTTATGGGTTTTGTTGAAAAAAGCAATCAGAGCTAACTTAACGCATATCGATTTTTTACTTCTCAGTAAACCTTGAAAATTGGTAATAACGAAATTTTAGATGAAATCAGTTTTACGTATTCTGGCATTAAATTTAAATCATAAAAACATTCAAAATTTATTTACCGCAATATTCAAAATAAAATTTTTAATGTTATACCTATTCTTTAAATATTTTTGCAAATTTAATTTAATTATAGTTCAAAGAATCATAGAATTTTTCCTAAGGTTAAACACAAACAATTAAGGTTAGAGTGAAACAGAACCGCTTATTCGCGGTACACAACGGAATAACAATGATTATGCTGAATACAAAGGAGGATATAACTTATAAGTGTTTGCATTGGGCAGCGATGCGAAACGTGAGATCAAATAGCACTCGCACTCAGTTGTGAGCGCAGGCACCGATTCTTTTTACCGAACAGGAAGTAAAGATTTCAGCGCAAAATAGAAAGATTTATAAACTTTTTGAACAAATAAATCAATTCAAACTATTTTCAAAATTAGAATACAAAAATTGAAATTTACACGAAAAGTAAATATAAGATATATTTACAATACAGGTATATTTAAATATTTGCTCACTTTGTAAATCCAACTCTTCAATTTGAGATGTGTCTCATTTTTAATAGAAACTAGATAACCCGGTAAAAACTTTACCATAGCGTTAATATATATATATATATATAACATATATATATGCCCGCACATGCTGTATTAAAAAACTTTAAGTTTATATTTATTTGAGTTAAGAAACCCGTAAATGTTATTTTCCCCTCGAGGCGTTTTTAATAAGCTCAAGCTCAATCTTATTTAAATTTCAGAAGCTTAAGTTAATTAATTTTTGAGCTTAAGCTTGACAAGCTGAAGCTCACCATTTTTGAGCTTATTCCCATCACTACTCATAATATAGCTTTTAAATTCAACTTTTTAAATAAAACAATATGAAATAAGAAAGGGTATAATCAATCTATTTATCTGTCAGTTTAGTGTTTGGTTTTACATTAATATGCATTTAAAATTCAAAGTGATCTCATATAAATTTTATTGCTTTTGTTTTTATTATCGGACAATATATACAGATTTAGAAAATAATTATCAATATCTAATCATTAAGTGTCGGAAATTTCGGTATAACCGAAAGTTTTTTTCAAATCAAAACTTCAGTTAAGCTTGTTTAAAGTTTAAAGTTTCAACACATTAATAGTGTTTAAAAGATCATTTTAAAGGTTAAATTTTTATCAGCCAAAAAACCGAAATATAATTTTGCGACGGAAATTCGAGAAAATTAAAAATTGTCGATTGAACTCTTTTCCGAATAAAAAAAATATATCTTTACTCTTTGTATTTTTGAATAACTATGTTTATAATAAAATGTTACCGAAAATTTAACATTTTTCTGACCGAAAATTCCGACACTTACTAATCATTATTATCTGACATTTTTGATAATAGTGAAACCCATAAGTAAAACCTATAAACTATTTACTTCAAGTTTTGTTTTAGGGTTTCACTCAAGTGAGCGTCAAGTGTTTTTTTTTAAATATGACTTTTACAGTAATAAGCTTAGTTACAAGGCTTTAATTTTAATGCTGCGTACATGTATAAAAAATATAACCAACTAAACGTTGCTATAGAAATATTTCTAATACAACCAAAATTAAGTTATTACTAATGAAATCAAACAGTGATTTGAAATAATTCTACACTATTTATGTGATTACACTGAGATGGCGTACAAACCGTAGTTAAGAGAAACACATTAAGTACTTATTACTAACGTTATTCCCCCACTCATTATAAGTTAAATTCTGTAATTATTAAGTTTAAATGTAATCAATTTGTAAAACTTAAAACTTTATAACATTGTATAAGGCTATCGAATAAACAAAATGCATAAAAATAAAAAACCCATTCTTAAAACACTTTAAAATGAAAATTTATAATTAACCGCGATATATATTTTACTAATTACGAGTAGATTTCAAATATTTGATAACTAAATTAGAAACTGTTTTATTTAAAACAATTTAAATATTTGCGGCGCAACTTTGTAATAGGATTAAAATAAGGCAAAAGTTGGGGCTTAGACTTACCAACGAGATTGTCAAGAAGATATGAAAGCAATTTTTGAGTACCATTCGGTTCATTGTAGATAACAAGCAGTTCTTGGGTCAAAGGATTTCCTTTTAAGCCTAAAATATCGTGAAATTTAAAATTTAGCTCAACTTTGACTTTGATTATATAAAAAATTTTTAATAAAGCAATATCCAATGCATTAAATTACCTAAAGTTTGAATTTGAAAAAGTTTTCCCAATTCGTATGGCAGTACTCGAAGATAATTATTATTTAAAAGCAATTCTCTTAACATAATCAAATCTCCGAGTTCTGCGGGAAGACTTCGAAGCTTATTACTCGACAAATCCAAATGCATTAATGATGTTAAGCGCGATATGTCTGCGGGAATGCGAGACAAACTGTTGTCGTTTAAGTATAAAGACGTCAAGTGTGTCATTGACCACAACTGCGGACTCAAATTACGTATCGCACCTAAAAGTACATTATAGTGACAGTGATTCAGCGCATTCAAACCCACTATTATTTAATAATGGTTAGCATACCAGTTATCTCTAACTCAGGCCAACACGACTTCTTACCACTCGCCACATCTTCGGGTGACATAATGCTGTGAGTTCTTCGTGGATTTGGTGGCTCATACTTGTTTCGTTCTCTGTCTCGATGTCCTGGTCTAGACATTGAATTGTCTGCATATATACGTAACACTCATTATATTACCGCGCAATCATTACCATATTAGTTATGTTTGTGAACAAACCTGCATTTAGTGTATTAAAATAAATTAAAACATTTAAAAATTCATTTTAATCATTAAAATAAAACCATTTATTTGTTACACTTTATCGAAATGACCGCAAACGTCGCTCACATCGCATTATAGTGTTAGAGATCACTGCATTTTTATTATTATTATATTTTTCGGGCGAACCGGGGATAACTTAATTATTTAAAATTTAGTTTGAAATAAATACAAAAATATAATTTCGTTTACTTTTTGAATCGTTGATCGTGAAATTAAAAAGAATGCTTTTGTGAATTTCAAATCGATTCACAATCAAGTGTCTGCTAATGGTAACAAATGCTCTGAAATTAGTACTCTTAAATATGTATGTTAATTCATTTTGTTAGGTTTTGTTGTAGTTTTTAGTTAATTAATCTCTGTAGATCAGTAACAAGTTTGCAGTTTGGTATTGTGTGGCCGTTAACTAAAACTAAATCTGTTAGAGTCTATGATTGAGAGGATACCTAAACAGATACAAAAATATTTTTCATTTTAATAACTTATAACAAGTTATTAATAAAATGGGGCGAACAATTTAAATTTGTGAGAATTTATTTCTAGGTTATGAAGTGTCAACAAATTATATACCATTTTTGCACAAAATAAATCTAAATAACGATAAATATTATATTGTTCTAAAATATAGTTCTATAAATTCGAGAAATCAAATTATAATAATAAAATATATGGTGCTTTTTATTACAATTTACAATTTATAACAATAAATGAAAAGTAAGTGTAATTAATAAATAAAATTAACTATTATTTGATTATAAACCAGCAAAGGTGTCATCCATGTGTTTTTTGTGTTCTCTTTTGTTCACAAATTTGCTTCCTGTGGCCGTTGATGGAGAAACAGCTCTTCCCGCGTATCTAATAGTTATTGTTTGATAAATTTTAATAAACATGTAATGATT
>JAQIVF010002737.1:0-10459 GCA_034698365.1 Steganacarus magnus | reverse complement strand
ATTGTCTCATTTTATGAGATTCGATCATATATGAAGTCAGAATCATTCTAAAGTTTATCACAAAAAAGTAGCAAATGTTATCTTTTTGACTCTCTACTAATATATGAAAACTTAAAAGAGTGTTTAAATTACAATGAAATTTTATTTTACTGTAAGTCTATGGACATCTGAAACGACAGATGCATGCTTTTTCATCCATAAGTTTTTTAAATGAGCTAAAAAGCATAACAAAATGTTAGAAATCTTTTGGTGTGAAATCAAATTAATGTAATATTTGGTCAAAAATGGGCAATTTATTAAATGATAATGTTTTGCAATTTATTATAATGCATTATTATCTAATATTTATTTCAGGGCATATTATAAGTTAGTAATGTAGGCTTATGTATTGAGTCCCTAAAATTAACTCTTAGTAAACAAAAGGAGTTCTTTTTTATCGTTATAAGATCAAAAAATACACAATAATGTTACGCCATAAACTAGATTTATTTATTGATATCTAACATTATTTCCACAGGGATCTGTTTTTTTTGTCTCCGTAAATTTTTTTATTGTGCTTAACAAAAAGCACATTCTCAGGGCAGAAAATTAAATAAACAACTAAACAAATACAAGTTTCACCAATATAAACATTGATGGAATAATTTTGCGATAAAAATTTAAAATTAACATTAATAATGCGAAATTCGAGTTGAAAAAATTCACACATTATGGCGAATAACTTTCTGATATTTAATATGTTACTACTTAATTTCTTTTCTAATAAAATAAAATATTTTTCTTCAGAAATAAGCCTGTATAATAAGTTATATTGTGTTAAGTAGAGTGGCTTTCTGTAATCTTTTCAACTTTAATAAATTTCTATGACGTTTCTTCGAATTCAATTAATTTCTTTAAAATAAATGTTTCCTTTAAGTAATTCCCTTATGGCTTAATAATGTAATCTTTAATTAGTTTCATTTTAAATTTTATTCTAAAATATCAACTTATGTAACAAATTTCCAATTTGCAAAAAAATCTTAATAATTTGCTTTTCAAGCAAGTCTTTTGATTAATTTGATTTTCATTTAAACTAGATTTAGCACAGTGTTATTAAACTAAATTTATATTTATTTTTGTTAACATCTATTATCAAACAGTACATAACTATTAGTTCGTTAATGCGATTATTCTACGACAATACCGCAAACGCAATGCAAACGGCATGAGCACAAATGTATTTTTTAAATAAAAATCAAGAATTAATTGTATAATAAATCAAAAATTAAAAATTATTAAGTAAATATTTTTAAAATGAATAAATTAAATAAAATATTAGATCTATGTTTATAAAATTATAGACATCGAAAATGCTAAATATAAAAGTTTGAATCAATAGTTAGCTTGTTTTATTTTTAGGAATATTTGAGACAAGAAAAAAGTCAAGTTTATGCATTAAAACAATATTTAAATGGATAGGTTCATTTTAAAAAATATTTACTTAATAATTTTAATTTTTTAGCTTACTTCTCTAGATTATGGATTTGACAATCTCCGTCTGTCGGAACTTCTGTTTGAAGTCCTCTTAACTCAGAAAAGCCTGTTACTCGCTGGCTAACAAACCTCTCTGAGTTAAGAGGAAAGTTTTTAACAACTTCTCTAAGTGTAATTTATTTGAACCGCGATTCTCTTAGTAATAAATTTATATTTATTTTAGTTAACATCTACTCGTCAATTATATCAATCAGTATCAAAGTTGCAGTAAAGTTAGTAAAGTTGCATAGTTAATTCTCCTCAAATCTCTACACGCGGAAACATTAGCAAAACATATGTAGTAATATTATAATTTAAAAATTTCAAAAAAATAATTTCAATGGTCTATTAAAAGAAAATTCTGTTAAATAATGTCTTGAGATATACTCGTGTATAGCATTCAAAAAATAAATTTTTTAAAAAATTCATGCAAAAAACATTCAACTTACTCGTTAATTAATGGATTTAATTAACATATTTCTAAAAAGCATATTTTATTGAGTTATGTGCGTTTGCATTAATAAAATGCAATTAAAAGTTGAAGCTTAAATCGATTTCATAAGCTCTTTTACACTTCATTAACTTTTAAAAGTTTTTAAATCTCACTCTGAATTAATTGACAAATTTAATTATAGAACTTAATTTTTTTGGCCGTCAAATCAAAATATTTTGTGTTAACTCCGGATTAATTAAATTTTCAATACTAAATTTTTGAATAATATACATAAAAAAGATGGCAAAAATAAAAATAGCAAGAAAATATCTGCATTCAACTTTTATTTTTAGAGTACAATTGTGCATTTATAATAAAAATTATAATAGAAATGTGTAATAATTTTTTTATAAACTTTATATAAATTACGATTAGCTTAACGTAGCGTATACAACGAAATGTGTTTTTATGCAAAGGTAAATATCAAAAGTAAATGAGTGCCAGGAAATATGTGCTTCGGAGAACATAACCATAGCTAACGGCAAAACAGTTTTCTTGCAGTACAGTAACTGTGTTATCAAAGATAGAGAGAGACTAGTTGTAAAACGCCAGTTTTTTCAGTAATAATAATAAAAGTAATAAGCATTACAGAAGCATCGCATTAAAACACGAGTAAACATTATACGCTTACATACATCAAACGAATGCCACATTACCAGTAAATATTGTCATACTTAAAGACACAAACAAATACACAAAAAAGAACACTCATTCGCTGTCACACTATGATATCTAAAATTGTTTGATTGAGCAGAAACATAAAATATATACATTAATGCTGGTATGTTCCAAGTAACGAAGATTTATTGAGGGTTGATTTTTCAAACCAAACGAGCAAATAGTGTAACACAATGTAACATTGGGCTAAATCACGTATAAAATGTTTGCCATTACTATTATAGGCGAAGTGCTTATGCAAAAAATGAGCACATTTTGTCAATGAAAGAAATTATATTTAATCAAACAAAATAGAGTGATAAGTGTGATTAATTTGAATTTAATTCATTATGAATGTTTAGTTTAAAAAATTAAATTCAAAAATTCTCTAACATTTTAAAGTCAAATATATATTACGACCGTTTCTATCAATTCTATCGTGTTTTGATATTCAGTTAACGTTTCATAACAGTTCAATCAAGTGAATAGTAAACGCATTTGAAGTTTATAAATGCAATCTAAATTGCCGTGTATAACAAAAAGATTATTTATTTTATCGGAATATTACTTTTATCACCAAAAAAACATTCAATTGCCGCTCACTCTTCAATTGCCTAATAATAAGTTGATGCTTCACTTATTTGGAATAACTTAAGTATATGTTGTAATTCAATGTTTTGTAAAATTAAATAATAGCAATAATAATAAATCTTTAAAAAAATTAAGTGCACCAACTTTTATGTCACGTAAACCTTTTATTACTTTTCTAATTAATTGTGTAAACTTATTTTTTGTTAAAAATTTTACAAAAATAATATTTTTCATCTCAGGCTCAGAGTCGTGCCCTGTTTATTGAAAGAGTTTGCTTTTCTGTTTTGAAAATTAAAAAAAAAATTATCTAATATTAATCATAATAAATAGAGATAAGCATAAGTTTGAATTAAAGAGCATAAGTTTGAATTAAAGAGCATTAGCTGAATACCTTTTAAATGAGTTAATTTATTATTCAGCTCACATGGGTTTGAGCTAAGCTGATGAGCTGAAGATTTTTTTGTAAAGCTGTTATAATACCCAAGAAAAAATTAATTTAATTTTGAATATTGTACTTTTAATATCTAAATAATTGGGTAACAAAGTAAGACTCAATTACAATAATTAAATCAAGAAAATATCGCTGAAACTGGAAACTCTTATAAATTTTGTGCTTCATAGCTCGACAGTTCGAGCATAGGTTAAAAAACATTCTGAGCTGCGAAATGCAGATTTTATCAGCTTTAAGCTCGAATATCTGAGTGGAAGAAATATTGTGAATTAATTTATCGTGTGAATTAGCTCAATATTTATTCATTTAGTTTTAAAATCGAAAAAGGTTTGCAATCAAATTTAGGTTTGCATGCAGTAATCATTTATAAATATTAATGATTAGCTGTATAAATTTTCTACACTTAAAAAACAAATATAAACTTATCTTCGTTAGCATTATAACCAAATATATAGTAATTCTACTTTTTGAAGCCTATAGAGATATATTCAAAATATACAAAGAGCAATAAGAATATTGCTCGAATATGGATTACTTTACCTCCAGAGGGTTAAATACTTGATAAGCTGGAAAACCAAAATGGAAAAAAGCTGAAATTGCATAAAATATAGGAAAACACGAGCGAAATACGGAAAGGAGTGAGAGATGAGCGTGACATTCAGGAGCCAAACTCAATGGATTCAAAGCTAGAAATAAAGAGGACGTGAAGCAGAAAGAAAGAACAGGAAAAGATAAAAATAGTGGTGTAATGAAAAAATAAAAGATAAAGAAGAAATGCTACGGAGAAGTAATAAAGTGAAGAGGAAGTGGAAAAAAGTGTTTTCTAATAAATCAGTAGTTTGAGTAAACAATTTGGTTTTGACATCGAAGAGTTTGGACGATTTTTGTGATTCGCAGTACACTAAGTCATGTTTATTTCGTTCTGATTTACCAAATCAATAAACATTTATTCATCTAATTTATACGAATCACACAAATTATTATTAATGATAAGTTGAAGATTGCGTATAACTACATGTAAATGCTAACATTTTGAATATATATTGATAATCACAATCGTTCTGATTTTTAATAAAGTATATTAATGCTATTTCAGTAATATTTGATTAAATAGTAATGTTGGATATTATAATTCTATTAGAATATTATAGTTATAATATTGAGTATTATAGTTATAGTTATAGCTAAAGGGTGTGAGATATCTGGAATACTAATATAATTTTTACAGTGACAAAATTAAACCTTAACACACTTTCGAATAGATAAATGGGAAACAGCATAGATATATTGTTGCCCACTATATTTTTTTCATAAACATGACGCTTACCAAAAAATTGAAAGATCAAAGTCAACAAGAATTTTTTTAATTAAAAATTACTGTTGCAAACTTCTTTCAATTTCATGGAAATGTTTTGCTCGTAACTCCCAAAATATGATCTCTTTCATCAAGTCTTGGATTATATAATATTTATATTTTAGGTTTTATCACAGATTTTTTAATAAAATTCCAATTAACTTGAGTTCATTTTACGGATCACCTAAAAATTTATTGTAATTTACTGTATAAAATACTAAAAATGTTAATGCATTGTTAAACAGTTTAATATTTTATAGTCGAACAAAAACCGTCAAAAATTTTAATATTGCTAAGAGGCTAATATTTTAAAGATATGATAAATTTACCAGATGTTAAGCACGGGTTTAATATAAAAAACGTGAAGAAAAATAAGAAGAAAAGTATGAAGAAAAATATATTTAAAGCATTCTTCATGATCTCTCTCAAAGCTTTTGTCAATTCTTATATAGAAAAATAATGGCACCCGAGATAGACATTGGTTTAAAGGAGTAATATATTGATAGTAAAATTTTTAGATAGTCATAAATGTGTATGCATTTTGTTTGAGAGAGATTTGTTTCCATATATTATACAACTTATTCCCACGACAGTAGTTATGGTCAGATATTCTAAGAATACTCAAAGTGATAGAACTGCTGCAATTGTCCATTGCTTTGAATGTGAATACTAAGAGTCCCTTAATGTACAACCATTTTCTTAACACAAATAAATTATCTATGCTTTATTGTTAAAGCAATCTATAAATCAATATTATTACTATTTTTATGTAAAACAAATATTTGTCACAAAATTGATCCAAATTCTGACAAACTTTTTTAATGTTTACAAAACTTTAGAAAATATATTGAGTAACTCTAAGTTGTACTATGGATACAACGAGATAAAAACAATATAATTCTTTGAGTTAAGAATTATCGTTTAATGTGGAAAATACGCAATAATGTTACGCCATTAACTAGATTTATTTTTTGATGTCTAATTTTCTTTTCCACAGTGATTTGCCTTTTTCTTATTTCCGTTAAAATTTTTTATTATGGTACAACAAAAGCAATTTCTTGGAGCAGATGGTAAAAAATTAAAACAAACAACTAGACTAATATAGGCTTGAATAATATTAACATTAATTGCGCTACACTTCATCATATATTTTGGACTAAGATTTACATTTGGAAAAATTACCTTTTGTTATTCGTCGGAGTTTCTAGACATATTGATTTTGAGTTATTTTAACACAAATATTTTATAAATAGCTAATATTTGTGAAATACAAACAATATTTTAAAAATATCTAAAGTTAAATATAACACGTTCTCTCTCTCTCTCTCTCTCTCTCTCTCTCTCTCTCTCTCTCTCTCTCCTCTTTAAAGGGATGTTTTCTGGATTGTAAAAAATTGTTCAATACTAACTCTTTAGTTAAGATTATCTAATTTGTTTAATTATTAAACTATATATATATTTTGTTTTTGATAATTGAAAACCTAACAGTAGAGTACAACATTTTAATCAAAATATATCCACAATCCCGAAGCACTCTATAAATATAAATAGAGAGCATAAAGAAATAACAAATGTCTTGAGAGCAACACAACAAAAAAGATTATATACAACAAAAAAGATTACTCTTCTTAATGAAAATCCTAATTATCTTCTTTTGTTTCTATCAGTTCATCAATTATTTCTGGGTATTCGAAATCTCAAGTGATGTTAATAATTATGTTAAAATGTTGTTATGCGAACATTTCACAATTATAGTTAAGCCAATTATTGACGCAATTATGCATTTGTCGAAGGCTTATCAGAGTTTAAGTTAATAAGATATTTGAAACTTTTCCCAAAATAGTAATAAGAGATTGAATGAGGCTCGAGATAGTATTCATGAATTGCGTAATAAATCTAATCAATTAGTAAACTATGTTAAAGATAAAAGATTGCACTGAAAGGCATGCAATGAAAACTATGCAAATTAAATTTATGAACCAACTAATATATATTAATAATGTATTCAAATAACCATAATATGAGATGATTTTAAAATATTTAGACCATTATTAATGGTCTAAATTTGTTTTTAATTTAGCATCACTATTATGAAATTGCGTCTATAAATAAAAGCGTTACAGTTAATCAAATGAGTTTAACAATTTTATGGGATAATTATACGAACTCGTTTCAAATTTGTTTGAAAAACTAACTAAACATCTAAATACCTCGCAAGAAAGTGGAGTTTTTCTCTGACCTACAATTTAAATTTGATATTTTATCTCGTGTACAAAAGATCATGAGGTCATGAAGATAAGCAAAAAATACTATAGAGTTTTGTAATTTCTAGCATGAAAACAGTGAGTTGAGACAATATTTTAGTTATCTTTTTGTTTAAAAACTGGCATAAAAATCGTTAAATCCCAAGCTTGACTAATACTCAATTTTCTTACTCATTTTCTCTCACACATAATACTAAAGTTTGCGCGCAATTGCAGATAAAAAATAAAACATCATTATGTTGAGAATTCATAGTTTTTAACAAATAATCATGTCATTTCTTTACTTTTAAAGCTATCGCACACTATTTACAATATTATATATTTTATATTTCGATCGCAGTGACAATTGAGACGTGATACTCGATTTATGCGAAATATTAATAGATAAAACAAACTAAACAACTCGAAGGTCGGCACTTGTGCGAGCCATTTGCCATTTAGATTTGCTCGTAAAATAAGGTGAGATCATAAATCGTAATGAGTTGCATCCAAAAAAATACAGATATACTTATTTTTGGACGGAGATCTCAAAAATTCATTTGTATTCCAGTGCGAGATTAGGAGTGAATGTATTTTAGTACATATAATAAAGAGAAACGACTGTATGTGCAAATAATTTCTAACGCCATTCCGATCCACTTTATTATAATCCCACATAATTTTTTTTGTTTTTTTCATAAATATTTTATCTTTATATACAATCGTAAAAGTTTTCAAATCAGAATTCAAAACTTAAGTTTTACACTTAATATAATGCATAAAATATTGAAAGAATCCTATAATAAGAATTTACTTTTTCGAAATTTTTTCTAAGCATTAAAAATGATAAGATAAAAAAAAATACGACAACGACTCTGGAGAACACATTATTACTTCCTGCGTTCAGTTATCGCGTTCTAATGGCAAACATTGAACTTCTAAGCATTGCAAAGTAGTGCTCTTTAAGTCACTTTAGTATAATTACTTACGAGTTAATTTAGAAACGTGTATACAGTATATACTGTAGTGTGTGCTTATTTTTCGATATTAAGTTATCTTTTAGTTACATTTAATAGAAATAGTTTCTTTTTTAATAAAAACTCTAACGAGAAAAATAAAAGATTCTCTGAAATAAATTTGTTAACAACTATTCTAATTTTAAAATCAATAAAATGTCACTAAAATTAGTTGCAATCAAATAGTAATCACGCGAAAAACGATAATTATAGGAACAAGTTTTGTTTGCTCGATATAGCAATAACTATAACTAAAACGCTTCGATACTTCACTCCATTAATTCTCTATTTTTGTGAGAGTTTATGTCGAAAATTTTTTATTTCTAACAAATAAAATTTATTGCCTAAATTTTTAAGAGAAGATTTATTACTTTGCTGGCAAAATTGCTTTATAGATAAAATAGCAAACTATTTGATATCTAAAACAATTTTTCATATATTATAGCGCTTGTGTGTAACTCTTTCATTATCACAATTCACTGAAAATAGAGAGAAAATGTAACATTTAATTTTTTATCGTCTCTTCTGCAAACATAATCTTTTTTACTTTTAATCCAAAAGATTTAGGAAAAAGCAAAAAATACATGATAAGCAAAATTTTAATATTTAGCAGTGATATGCTCTATAATAGTGGTTTCAAACCAAATCAATAAAGAAGAACATGTTTAAACTTATTCTTTAATAGTTAAATTTCATTTGTAAGATGTTTGATTAAAATTATCCATTGTTTAATTATCAAAATATTTTTAATACTTTAAGTGCTTCATCGAGTTCTGATTGGCTGTGTTTTTTTTAATAAATTTTCATTTTTTTTGCCTTAAAAAAGAGCGCCGCCTCTGACAATGAGGATCATGTAGAGGTAACACAACTATGTATTAGAATATTCTCGAGAGGTTTTTTAATTTAATCATAATTATACTTTTAGAACAGCTCTCTCTGCTATATTAACAATAGAATAAGTATATCTGTAATATTAAATGCAATTTTTAAATAAATATTATTAAAAGTTAATGTCTGCCAAACACAGTAGATTTAAAATAAACAAGTGATTTATTTAAGAATACATTAAAAGTGCAAATTTCAATACCACTTCAAACCACTAAAAATAATGTTTATAAATCTATTTTATACTAAATATATATAAAAGCATAATTAAATGCGTGACTTAAAACCCATTAAAAATGCATTTATCTCGCTTATAATAATTGATTTAATATATATATTTAGAATAAAAATAAATAAATTTTTGAAAATTTAAAATTAGTATAATAAGTTTACTTAATAAAATATTAGATTTTCTATATATATATTCTCTATATATATCAACCTAATCATATCAGAATGCGAGTCTATCTAGAACTTTATTTGCTGAAAAATTGAAGTTTAATCCCTTGTCGTCAACTTATTTATTTTTGGCTTCAATTTTATTTTTTATACTATAGAGAATTATTGAAAAATATCGATTTACTGATTGAAACTTATTGTGAGTAATAATAAACAGTTTGTTACTACTTTTGGAGAAATAGTGCTCAAAAAATCTCATATTGATTTTATTGAATCGAAAAACTAATCGGTATTACTGAAAGTATTTATTAATTAACGTTTGTCAAATATACGTTTTTATTTTAACGAAGTAAAAAAATTTCTCAAGCAATCGCCGAAAATTTTTGCATTATTTTATTTATTTATTTATTTTGTGTTGACAGATATTTGACAAATATATTATAGCTATATATTATAACAGCTTGCCGTTATAGTAAATCGTTGAAGAGTTGTGAGTTTAATAAATATATTTGAAGAATATTACTGCCAGATATATAAATATTAACCCTATTAATATAATTGCTCGATTTAATGATCTGATGTTCTGTCAGTAGCAGTTAGAACTGTTTGTCTTTACTATATATGTATATATACATCAACGAAACATCGATGTCCATAAAGTCTTATTTAAAATCTTATGTCTATTTTTAGCGATATCTACATTATAGCAAAAGAGTGTACTTTGTCATGATATCATCTACAGATTCTCTCTCGTGTTTCTGTGTGTTTAGTAAAGATATAAAGATCTATCACTTATCTTCATTATAGTGAGTTAAACACGAACTTAAGTTTAAGGAAAATAATGTATAATTTTGGACC
>JAQIVF010002736.1:0-10462 GCA_034698365.1 Steganacarus magnus | reverse complement strand
CTCCTTAGAGAAATAGTGCAAACATATCGCTATATTGAAGAATATCTAAAAAAAGCCTAAACAGTTATTCTATATTAAGCGAATAAATATAACGAATCGCATTTTGCAAACACTTCCCACACTTGAAAACTTATTTTTATGAGATGTTATAAACAATTTTACAGTTACTGCTAAAATATAATTTGCAGAGCTCTCGATCATTACTCTATTCTATAATGTGTTTTGTAAACATTTGATGAAAAAATGCGATGAAATCTCGAAGAACTCATTAACTCTTAACAGTTACTTCTAATATCCATTATATTAGCCTCTATTCTGCTCGCAATTGAGTTTTGTTTATAAAATATGCGTTATAGAAAAAGTTTGTGGAAGTTAATGATAATTATTAGAAGTTATGCTAATTTGAGGAACATTAACGCGAATAACAGTTACAGTAATATTTAATGTTCTCAGTTTTTTAAGTCCGCAAATGCGCAAAACATGTATCGATTTTTGGCGAAACTCGTAAATATCTTGATGTTGAGACAGAGTTACGCACACAATATTTACAAAAAAGAGATAATATGGCGAAAAGCCTTGAGGCGAATACAAGTTTTTAAGTGTCAAATGGAAAATGAAATGCTTCCAAATGTGATGAATGAATCGCTGAATTCATTGAACACATCTTCGAGTGATATCACATGCATTAATATACCATCGCATCACATATTATTTCAAGCAGCAAATATCTGTTTCATAATCTCATATCTGGCACCAAATGGAAAGTATTGCATACTATTCATGCATTCGACGCTAGCGTTCGGTTTTCTGCTGTCCTCCACGTGGGCATGGAATGTGATTTGCACGAGTGGTGTGTTCGGTTGGAATTTCGCGTTCATGATCGTCAATATATGCCAAACACTCTATCTATTGTATTCCATGCGCAAAATTAAATTTCCCAAAGAACTAGAGGAAACTTATGAAACACTGTTCGAACCGCTGATGATTACGAGAATGCAGTTTAAAAAGTTGGCAGCAATCGGTCAAGTGATGATATTGCACGCCGGAGAGGCGTATGCGATGGAAAATTTAACCAAAACTGATCGTTTGGGTCTTTTGATATCTGGAAAGTAAGTATTTGTTTACCAATTTTTTAATAAATATTGATCGCACCAATGCTTTGATAACTTTTTAGAGTGAATGTGATATCAGGCAATCATTACCTCCACTGTATAGAACCAAAACAATTTCTTGATTCACCCGAATTCGAGAGCAGCAAAACTGGAACAGAAGATAAGTTTAAAGTATCATTAATCGCCGCAACTCCTTGTCGTTATATTTTTTGGCAGGTATTCAATTATTTCTTTATTAATTTGTAAAACAAAGCACACACGAGTGAAATGCTTCGTAAATCATTATTAATTCATATTGATATTGCACGCAATACTCAATATATTATTTCAATAACATAGAAGCACTTTTATGACTACAACTTTATATGAACATAATGTAATTTACTGTTGAGAGGTTTTCATTACATCTTTCAACGAGTTCTGAGAAAACTGTTGAGAAACAATAAGAAGTGCGTGACTCCAGATGTACGCATAAACCCATAAATGGCCAAAATTAAATAAATTACTATTTTAATATTGGTTAGAATAAAGTTTTATTAATTTTAAAAACTACAAATATGCACTGTTTATTAATATTCTTCATTCGGTTTAAATTGGCTAATCTTACATTAATTTTCCATAAATAATTCTATACAAAAGAGCTGAGGTGTGAGTGAGTGTCTATAATATTTTAAGTGCTTAAACACAATCAAACTGAACTCACACTGTTTTATTGGACATTGCAAAGTAGATAATTTGCCAAAAGCACGCATCTCAGCGATAATAAATACTTATTACTGAGCAAGAAATAATAATAATGACATTTATGTTACTTTTGGATAAAAAAAATCTATTTCTTTCTTCATAGAGGCAATCATTGGAATATTTATTAATCAAAGAAACATATATGGCGAGTATATTGAGTCTTATTCTTGCACGAGATATAACGAATAAATTGTACGCAATGAATGAAAAGGTAATTTAAGTTAATGCGAAATTCTTACTATTTGTTTACGATATAATTTAAAATTAATAATCGTTTAAAGTCTAAACTTACCAACCAATCAAAATTTATTTATTTATAGAATTCGCTTGAATTAGAACACAATAATATATATTAATAAATTTAATTTTATTTAAATGATTTCAAAAAACCGCTTCAGTCAATAACATAGAGATTAGAGTTTCTTTAAAATTCCTTTCAAAGACTTTTAAAAAATGTTATTGAGTTAAATTTTAAATGAATAATTTCTAATTTTTCAATTTTTATATTAGGTTTGTCTGAATTTTTTTTAATAACTGAAACGATATTTCGCCATTAAATGATGATTAGCGGAACTTACAGTGTTTTATCCTAAAAAAGAATTTTCTTGTTATAAAACACTATTCTTTTAATGATTTTTTAATATTAAATTATTTATTAAAAGTTTTATATCGGAAAATGTATTACATATTACATTATAGTTGCTATTATACTTATACTTGTACTTTTATATTTAAATGTTTAGTATTAAAGATTCGTATGCATAATATGCTTGAAAAAAAAATTTTTCAAAATATTTATTATTTAATTTTATATAATCATTACAATAAATAATATGAGTAGTATTTGTGCACACAATAAAAATTATTATTATATGAAACTGTATGATAAACTGGGTATATATTGAAGTGCGTAAATATAATTTTCTGTTTAGATATCGAAATCTTATAATTTTACTTCTAATAATTTGAGTGTTGAACCATTAGTCGTCAAGAAAATCGATACTAATGCATCAAATCGTATACAAAGCACTACCAATAAAAAATTGTTTAATCACTAGTTAGATCTATTCTATAATTCCGTAGTGTGCAACGATAGCGCTCAATAATTAAAAATATTTAATATTTAAAGCTTTTTTTAAAAGTTAAGTTTCAAAAGTAAAACACATTATTGAAAAGGAAAAAAATTATTATTTAAGATTAACTCAATTTAATAATGTAGGGGTCCGTAACACACACACACACACACACACACACACACAGAAGCCAACATCAAATGATGTAATATTTGAGGCATTTAAAAACTTATCGAATTTAGATTTTTTAATTAATAAATCATTTGAACTGAGAGAAAATTTAATTAAAAGTAATATTTAGTATTTTTTACTTGAATTTGTAATATACCAAAGATTGTGCTCAATGCTATCTATTGTAATCTTACGTTCTAATAAGGATTTCGTAAACTTTTTGTCTAAATTCAATTTTTGTAAAATATTTGTATACAGATAGTGGCAGAAAGAGGATCACATTTAGATATACGTTTGCCGATAATTATAACATCGTTATGTAATTCAGCTTCAAGTATAGCGTCGAATGAGCAACAAATGGATACATTGTCGCAAATGAAGCCGCGACAGACTCCACGCTCGCCTGTCATGATATTTAAAGGCTCGCGGAGTAAAAGTCTGCAAACGAATAGTCTTGGAATGGCGATCGCCAATTCGCCGAGAGTTACGAATCGCGCGGCGGCTTTAAAGTTGTCGCCAAAACGAGAGAGTCTCGATCCAACCAAAATAAGTGAAGAGTTAAGCATTGAACTGAGAAATATGAACATATCGCCGTCACATGGAGTTAAGTATAAACAAGCTCAACAAACCAATTTTAGCTAATAATTGTTTTATTGTTTTATAATATCAATTTTTGTTGTTATAATATAATATAATCAAACAATTATGATATAATATTCAAATATTCGTTCAGAGAGTGAAACCCTAATTATATCTAATGATTTAAATCATACTTAACAGAAATACTGAAAAAAGTTTTAAATTCTAATTAAAAAATTTTGATATGCATCGATTTTTAACATTATATTTTAATTTTTTAAAAATCTTTAATTAAGAATTAAAACTTTTGTTATATTCATAATTTTTATAAATTTTTAATTAACAAGTTTTAAGAATCAAAGTTTTTATATTATTATTTTGAAGTTGTATTCATTTTTTAAAAACGAGAACATTTATTTAAACAGTTTATATTTGTCATTCAAAGTTTAAACGTTGAAACAATTTCTGATATTCTAGTTTAAACATTATAATACCACATATAAATTATACGCTTTACAATTATGTTTAATCTTTATATTAAATTATATTATTTTTTACACTAAAAATTTCATGCATAATTTTATTTAACTGATTTCTAAATTATTCTCTTAAACTTAAAAGTCAATTTTACGTTATTTTTTGCATTTTACATTTACTTTAATATAATAAAAAATCGGACATAGAAGTATTTAAAAAGAATTTTTTTAATAACATAATAAGGAAATGAAATTTTAAGACTTTTTTAATAAGATATTTTGGTCCTTAAAATTTGTCAATAATCATAAGCCCACCTAAATTATAGTCCATTATCTAAAGTCAACAGACTTAGAATAGACTAAATTACAGTTCATTATTATTTAAAATGTCAATAACTCTTAAGACAAAAACTAAGTCTATAAAAAAGTCATATACTCACGTTGAATCTAATCATTAATTATTTAAGGAAAAACTTTTTAAAAATAGATGAAGAATTATACATGTTAGAAACAATATGTTTAGAAAATTTTAATAATAATTTGTACCTATAAATGCTGTATCAGATGGTGTTCATCACCGATACATGTTAAGACTTTTCCGTCCGTTTGTCCGTCTGTCCGAATGTATTTAAAATTTAAATTATTATCTTATGATAATGTTTCCTTTTAAAATTTATTTATATGTATTATTTCCAAGAATAACAAATAGAGTTATCTTATATATATATATATATTATACCATTATATATACCATTATAAAATAAGCAAAAATCTGTATAAAACAATCAGTTTAAATTTATTTAAAATTTTTTATATCTATGTTGATTTAACTTAGTAATAATTTACTTATATAATTTGGTAAAAAATTTATTCCTAAGCTTATTTTCTAGTTTAATGAGGGTATTAGGTAACGAGGTTTTAGTGTACTGTAAGAAAGTACCTTTTAAGTCTTATTATCGATAAATAATAGTTTATTTGTTTTAAATGTGTATCATATATAAAACCAAAATTCTTTATTTTTAATTTCCTTTATAATGTAAATTTACAAAAATGAATGTCAGGCTAGAGATTAATTAAACAATAGTTATTTAAAATCAACGTGATTTAAAATGATTCGAAATATGTAAATTGTCAGAATATACGTATACTGTAGAATTTGCTATATTTTAAGGACCACATTGTAATTGTAATATATTTCTTTAAATTGTGAAAATTTCTATATGATCGAACACTTTCTATTAAGATATACTGTAGAATTATTTTACTTTGAAACTCATTTATTAATATGATTGAAATCTACTTTTTAATTACATATTTAATGTTTTCGTTTTAACCGTAATAAAATTTACAATTGAATTCTAGAATGGAAAAACCAGACTTTTGCATATTAATTATTGAGAAACATTTTACGTGATTCTTATTCATTGTTGCGAAGATTTAGAACTTTTATAAATATTGATTTAATTAAGTTAATAATTATTAACGGGTATTGAATTAAATTCAATATTAAAAAGTTCCAACAATAGTTAAAATTACTTAAGAACGTTTAGAATCACTTAACGTGTACCTCAATGATTAATATGCAAGTCTGGTTTTTCCATTCTAGCATTCAATTAGATTCTCTTCAAAATTGACAAATAATTGTAAAGTACAATTAATTATTTCATCCATTTTTAAAGAAAAGTATTTATTAATTAGTATTATACGAATTCTTTTAGTTTAATTTTTTACTTTGTAATTTGGGTCATCATATTTTAAATGTTTGTTTAAGCTTAAAACCTTTATTCAAAAAGAAATTTTCACAGCAGATATTTACACAATTTATAGTATTCGGTAAAAATTATGTGATTTAAATATTTCAAAATCGAATATTTTCCAGCATAAGTACATACATATAATTTTTTACTGTTAACATAATTTATTTTAATATTCATTAACAAGTAAAATAAATCGTTGTATGTAACAAATTATATGATTTATTTTTATCTGTTTTTTTGGTTTAAAAATTATATACTGATAAACTATAAGAATCGATTTGTAACATAAAAAAATAAAGAAATTTAATACCCATGCCATTCTCTTGAGGCATATTTTTGTGAAAGGTCTCCCTCATAACACAATTTTTTACAAAAAACTGTTATTAAAGATTTGTATTTTCATGCTAAGAAATGCAGTGTCTGTCATTTATCCATTAATTCTAACGTTATATTATACTACTTTCGTTAGTATACTATAAAAGAATTTTAAGCAGTGTTAAACTATTTTATAAGTGTTAATTCAATGTAAATGTTATTTTATTGATTTATAAAACTATCGTTTAATAAATTTATTGATATTTCTTAAATATTTTTGTTACATAATCAAATAGATTTAATTATAACGTAATACTTATGAATTTACAGACAAACGAAGCAGAAATATATCACATTTTAAAAAAGTCAAGTAATCCCTAAAAGTTTTTCGACATTTCAAGTTTTGCAAAAAAAAAATTTTCTTCTTCCAAGTGTACTTTCTTTAACAAAATTTCTGAATAAAATGCGAAAAAGTTATTTAAAGATTAGGATTAGATACAACCTCTAAAGTTGTAATTTATAAATTGCCTTATTTTTGTAAAGGGTTCAAACCCTATCAAAGACCCTTTCTTTGAACATTCTTTGTGTTATTAAATCTGTTTTAGATCTACAGTAAACATTTTTCTGATGATTTTAATACAGCATAAATTGACATTTATATAACACAACTTAATATAAGTTAAATAAATCTCAATTTTAATCACTTACTTGATTTGCATGTTAATAAATTTATAAATCTCAATGTGTATGCGTTTCATTGAGACCAAAATAAAAAGAAATATGCTTTAAATGATCTCAATATTATGCATAAGAATTAAATATCTGTTTATTAAACTACTTTACTTTTAATTTAGAAATGCAAAAAAATATTTTGTCAATTGGATAAGAATATATATGCGTTTTAAAACATTAAATTTGTGTTTAATCATTTAAATAATTAAAAACCAGGATAATAAATCAATTAATTTTATTTAAATTTGAAATTACAAACTGATGATAAGTGAGTTAATTTGATCTTTGATGATATTTAATCAGTACACCACGCCGTTTCTTTTTTAATTTTTTCTTCCTCCTCTGGTGTGAAATCATTAGTGATATGAAAATCAGCTCTGATCTGTTCGACAGACTTTCCTTTGATCATATCAGCCACTGTCCGACACGCGGCGTCAAGCAATTGTTTAGCGTCCAAATAATTGGCTGCTAAAATAATATCGAGCAACATTTTGCGGTCCATTTTTAAAAAGTTTTGATCCCAATCGCATAATTCTTTTGGTTTATTTTCTTCCTCCTCCTCATCATCACTGACTTCTGGATCATCTTTGTGATACTCAGCCCATTCAATCATTTTTTCAAAAACCTTGCCATCAACTTTGAGTAATGGGATCGGATATTGCTCTGAATCAGCTGAACCCAAATTATCAACCATTGTTTTAATTGTTTTGAAAAAGTTAACAACTTTCATATCAACTTGAAACAGACGATCGTCATTGCTCTTCAAGTGTAATACCTTACAAACGATATTATCTGACATTTTTTAATAACCAAATTTAATATTCAAATAATTGTGCGTTTAAATGATTGATTAAAATTTAGACGCAATTAAACTAATTTAATAAAAAATTTTGACAGATTCCAAAAAGTATAAAATTAGTATCTAATTTAGACTATGATATAAAAACTGTGAAATTTGAATAAATTTTTAATATCATTTTAAAATTTAGTTTGTTTGGTGCACGCGATCTGTTATTGTTTTGTTCATTTTTAAAAGTATTGTATATATAATTAATAGGTATACTGATTCGATACGCAACCTAAAAATATATAATGCATTATAAGTACAGCATTACTGATTTGAAGTTAACTTTCGCTCGTGATTTTGATTTAGAAAAGTGATGCTTTTAACTGATTATTTTTCGCTTACATTATAACGATATAAGTAATGCACTATTGTTATGCAATACTGATGTTAAACGCGTATAACATAAAAACAAAAAAAACTTATCAGAAAAGTAGGTCAAGGGATTAAATGATGATCGCTTCCGCATCATCTCAATGCATCACTTTTTAATTGTTCTTTTAAAATAGCAGTAACTCAGTGTCAGCAGTGGCGGAATTCTAATTTTAACTAAAGTAAAATGCTATTCGCGCTAAAGAAAAGAAAAGTTGAAATTAAATTTATTTTAAACATAATCGAATATAGTTCAGAAGTCTTGATAATCTAAAATTAATTTTATATTATAAAATCACACTTATTTTTCACTAAATTTATAGTACACTCTAGTTTCTCACCTCTATTTAAATTTGGTGAGTTCGCCACTGCCTATATTTATTTAAAGCTAGGCATGTAACCCAATGAAATCAAAAAATCGGGGCGAAGGCCAATAGTAACAAACTTGGGTTTCAGTAAGAATAGAGTATTGTGATGTGATGTGATGCGATGGCTGCACGATTTGGTGCATTACTCTGCTACTATTGTTCATCATTGAACGATTACTCGTTGCGTCTATTCTCGTGAAACTCATCGCCTTGAATGTGAAATATCGAAATTAGAGTATTTCGAGAGAGGATGTACATAAACAAATTCTTATTTATTATAAACTTATTTAACATATGTATTGTAATTATTGTTAGTTTTAGACATATCACTATTTTTGAGTCGTCATCACACATACTTGGAAATGTTTCTGATATACTTGTAGACATTGGAGAGGAAGTGCTGTTGGAATGTGATGGCGATCTTCACACAAATGTTAGTTATGTGTGGTATAGAAAAGAAGAAAATTGGTTTAATGAAGAAGCGATATCTCAACGAATATTCTTTAATCAAAAGTTGTTGTTAGTGAACGAAAATAAAATATTGACTGTACTGTATAAATGTATTTCAAAGCCTAATAATGGACCAGTTTTGGTGCGATCGTTCAGGTTATATGTGGACAGAATACCTCGTGCTAAAAGAGGTTCATATTTTCAATTAAATAATTTAAAATAATTAGCATTTAATAATTGATTACTATCGAAAATTCTTTTATAAAATTTATCACATGTTAAAGAAGTACAAAATAGATGTTTGCCACCAAAATGCAAGCCATACGCGTCCGTTATGTACGCGAAATGCGATACAGTCGAGTTAAACATCACTTATCCTAATTCACAACATGGCTATAATAGAAGTTCGCGTATTTGGGGAACTGTTTTGTGTAACGACGAAATCGGAGGATTTCAGATTTGGGTGGTCGGACACGGCATACTTAAACGATTTCTACCACGTAATGCAAATTACATTTTTACATCATTTTTCACTTTAATAAATAGCTTATAACTTATTAATGTTAAATAATTTAAAATACCCGAAGTTTAATTGAACTGTTAAGTGTTATAAAATATTATTGGGTTAATATAGTTTAAATAAATTGACTCTAAATTATATTAGGCGATATAATATCGATCGAAAATTTACAACCGGGACGAACATATTGTTTTAATGGTTGGGCATATAACTCGTGCGGTGCGGGACCGGTCTTCACACTGGAAGGCGTTTGCACCGAAAACTCTAGAGAGTGCGTGACCTCGTCAACAGAACATTGTGAATATGATAATGAATATGACAACAATTAATAGAGCACAAACAAATCTTTTTTAATATAAGCGCACTATAATTAAAAAATTACCAATAGATAAGACTTTACTGTATATGAAAATAATGTATTGTATTATAAATATAGAAATTGCGAATAAATTTTAAAACATATACAAATCTAAAATGTTTTAAAACAAGTAATGAATATTTTTCACTTAGTTTTTAGTGTTTTCTTTTCTTTTTTGATGGTCTACCGACAGAATCGTTGCTTTTAGTGGACGTTGGATCAAAAAGCGCATTTCGCACAAATCTTTGCGCTGTTTTCGTGTCAAGTTTCGCAGCTTTACTCTTATCCTCGATTTCACGCACTTTCAGCATATAATTTTTAAGTCTAGTTAATTCTTGTTTAACAGAGTGTTCGTGAGGATTAACTCCTTTTGTTGACAAATAGATCCAATATAATGAATTGATGGCATACGCGATCGTGAGATCAAGTTTTGCTTTGTCCAGAGATGTGTTTGCGCTACGCTTTATTTCCGCATAATTACTATTAAACTTATCCAATATACTCCTTAATTCTTCGAGTGATTCATGCAATTCACGAATTGGTTTCTTCAGATGTTGAGGAAATTGCTGGTTATCATCACTTTGAGACATT
>JAQIVF010002735.1:0-10462 GCA_034698365.1 Steganacarus magnus | reverse complement strand
AATTTTGAATCGAGTTTTATCGCTGCATCCAAAAATTAGTAAAACTTTGCGTTTGAAAGTAAATTTTCGTGTAAATTGTTTTAATTCACTATTTATAAGCTTTTTTGTATTTTGTGGTTCTTTAGATGCTTCTATTAATCGAAAGAGTTGGTCAAAAGCGCGTCGGATTTTACTGCTGGAATTGTTTTATTATCAACTATTTTCGTTTCTACGAAGTATGTGCCACTTAATTAAAACTAAATCTTTTATTCATATTTTTTCTGAAAACTACAATCAATTTTTTAGCTAATCTTTCGAAGAGAAGTTGAGCGGTCAGTCTGTTTTTTTTTCGTATAGACTGGCGAATTTCCCTTAGTCTGTCTGTCTGTATGTATGTAAGTTCACAGAGTCCTCCATTATTAGTCAATTATTTTAAGCATAAATTTCATTACCAAAAGTATTCTCCACATCCACTACCATTCCACTAGAATTGAATAAAATTTTCAATTGCTATTCTCGTTCTAGTTTTCCGTATATAGTATTTAGAAATATTTAAAAAAGGGTGCATCTTTTAAATAAATGCGTATAATTTTTTTTATTTTTTTCAGATTCTTGTGTTAATGGCCGCTTGTTTTCTCAAACTCTGCGAAATGTATACAATGAACAGAAGTGAAGTCACTATAAAAGTTAGTTAAAATTAATCTCTTGTAGTTATTTTTACTAATCATTTTTATGTAATTAATTAAATTAAATTAACAACAAATTAGTGTAATTTCTCAATTATGCGTGTGATTCGTTCTTTTATTAAACTTATTATATATATATATATTGCAAATATAGTCAACAACGGCGTCTCTGCACCTTTCCATCCAAACTCGAGTGAACACCGATATGATGAAACAGTAACAAATCGAAATATTTTCGGACGAGTGAATCATTCTCTTGCGCACAGTCCATACAAGATTTCATTCGTACGAAATATTCGATAAGCAAATCGCACGGCTGTTCGGATGCGAACATCAGTAAAAATCCAATCAATTGTGGCAGTGATGAGCATTTGAATAGCATTGAAACGGTTCCAGTTCTGCAGAATGATATCACAAACCAATCGTTTTCGAGATTTAGTTCTATTATTATACGCCGTATCTTTAATAGATAACCAGGTTTTGCTATCACATCGTCTTCGAGTAGAAGAAAATATTCGCCTTTAGTGTAGCAATACGTCATGAGATATGCTTTGTCTAAATTCTCTTTGGTTCGCCAGTGAACGCGTTTTAGATCATCGCCTAAAGTTTGTTTTGTGAAAGTTTTATCGAAATCGGGATAATAGTGTTGCGATGGACTGATCACTTCTAGTACACCAAAATCGATGTATTGTTTGAATGTGTTTTCTATTGTTTTTGAGACATTCATAACGTAATCAATTTCTTTTTCGCCAATGAATACAACAAATAGTATGTCAACTATTTCTTCAATTGTAAAATTGTTAATCAATGAATGAAGAGTTTTCATAAGATAAGATCCTTTAGACCGACAAACGTGTGGAATACCAATCACTATGGACGCTATAAATCGAAAATATTTTAGATATTTTGGCTTTCATTAAACAATACTAGATTGTGGCGTGTCTTTGCATTGACAGCATTACTTGTCTAGCGTTGCCTCATAAGCATAGTTACACAGGGGGGGTCTTGCCCGGGTCTGGACCCCCCTAGAAAAATCGAGTTTTGAAAAATTATCGCTTAAATCCGATGAGTTTTTGAGACCCCTGTAATTTTTGGCCAAAATGGGAAAAAATTGTCGTTTAAATCCGGTGAGATTTGACACCCCCTCAAAAAATTTGAGAATTTTTTTGGCAGACCCCCCCCCCTAGAGGTTTGGAGTCTGTGTAACTATGCTCATAAGTTAGATTTGTTAAAATGGTTAATTCTATTTAAATTCGATTACTTGAACAATAGTACAGTAATGTCTCTCTATTAAATTATTTTCACAAAAATACATAATAATTGCCTCTTTTATTCTTTTATATGTTGAATGGTTTATTCTATTTAAATTCGATTTCTTTAAATAGTATTTCTTTATTAAATTAATTTTTTTAAAAAATTATAATTGCCTTTTTTGTTCGGTTGCCGTTTGGACAGTTTATGTAATGGGGTTAGCGCTGATTTTTCGTCAGTTATATGCGGCAAATATTGCGCCAAACTGGGAAATTGTAATTGATTGCCATTATTGCATCCATTATTTGTCTCAATACTTGTATTACTGTTGCCCGTTGTTGACCAACCGATTAGAAACACTATTAGTAAATTTAGAACTAACACCGCAGCAATGAGTGACGCTAAATGTTTTTTAATACAATTTCTATTCACAAAAAGCACTGTGGAACGCATTTTAGAAACTTATTTATGTTTAAATGCGCAATATTTTCTAATTATCAGCGCAGAAATAACTATTTTAGTATTTCTATTCGAGTCATAAAAAACTGCTTTACAACTCGCAGAGTTTTTTTTTTTCACTGTTTATATCGAGATAACTTGCTTTATTCTATGCTTGAGATAAGTTAGGTGTCAATAAAATGTTTTCACAATGATTTTAGACAATGTTATATAATTTCATATATAAATATTATCTCGTATCGAATAAAGTTGTTGAGAAAAAATAAAAATTTATTTCTACCCTAAATTATCAACAATTTAACCACATTTATGCGATATGTGCGATAAACTAATCTGCAAAACGTTTATGCCATACGTTGTTTACGAGTGTTTGTTATTACAGTTATTATTATGTTATGAAAATAAAAGTAAAATATTTATTGAGAAAATGAACTAAATTCTTAATGATAATTTGACATAAGTTCGTTGAAACAAGTATTACCGAATTCTTTGAGGATTCTTTTGACAAAAATATTTCATTTTTATTATGAAATCTTTATAAAATAGTGGTACAGTATTTATTAGATGAACAAACGATTATGATAAAAAACATGATGAATATAATTATAGTTACAATAGATACACAAACTCCAAACCTCTAGGGTGGTGTCTAACTCTAGATTCTCGAAATTATAGGGAGTGGTCATATCTCACCAGATTTAAGCGACAACATTTTCCGAATTTTTGACAATAATTACAGGGGTCTCAAAAACTCATCGGATTTAAACGACAATTTTTCAATATCTAGAATTTTCGTGAGGTGAGTCAAGTTTTTCCCAATTTTTTTATAGGAATAACTCTTTGCAAGCATCCCCTCTGTATAACTATGAATATAATACACTTATTAGTTTTAAATAGTTAATAGTATTTTTTAAACGAAATATTATTTTAGAAGAAATTATATTTATTATACGTAAATATTAAATTATGTTTTTTTTAAAAAAAAATACTTGTTTTCAAATTACAGATACATTATTTTACTGAATTTAAAATAACAGACATAATAATTATTATTAAATAGGAATAGAAAAGATTATCTCATAGTAAATAGTAACTCAAATCGAGTGTTTCTAGAAAATAAATTGTTATGTTTCAGTATTAATCAACAATCGAGTGTCTGCACCTTTCCATCTAAACTCGAGTGAATACTAGGGAATTGAAAATCGTTAATAAACTATTTTCTAAATTAACTTTTAAACATATTAAAATGTGAAATATATGTTATTGAGAGCCTAAAAAACTTAAAAAACAATGATTTTTTTCTAACGATTCTAACGGTTTGAAAAAAATATCTAACGATTATATTTTTTTCTAACGATTTCAATTTTTTAAGATTTCCTTATTTTAGAACACAAATGCCTATAACTTGTTGAAATCCGTTGAGTTTTCTTTGGGGTATAATTTAAACTGACTATGGAAGTTAAATTAATTTTTAAAATTTTTTTTTGAGTTTACAAAAAATAGTATGTTTAAATCTATGAAGTTTGGTACAATTTATAGCAAAATTATAAGAATAAATAACATTTACACGCCTCAATATCATTGTACTTTGCGTAAATTAAATTTCTGTATTATTTTATAGTAATTTTTTTTCTAACGATTTTTCTAACGATTTTGGTCCTTCTTTCTAACTATTAATTAACGATTTTGCACCATTTTTTCTAACGATTTTAAAATTCCTTAGTGAATACCTATGTGATGAAACAGTGACGGATTGACATCTATTGACTATATATTAAAATATTACTGTTCTTTAATTAAATAATAGATTCTTATACTAAAATTTTTTTTTACAAAATTATAATCAAATGTTGTTAATTAGAAAAAAAACAAGTTAATTTTCACTTTTTTTAAAATAAATTTATTGCAACTTAAATTCATTTTATTAAATAATAAATTCGAAATACTTATTTAATTTTAGTCGTTTAAAGCCATTCAAATGTTTGCAGATAATTAAATGAACGCACTATAATTATAATTAGTGATGGGCATCAGCTCGAAATTTAGAGCTGTAGTTGAGCTGAGAGCTGGTCTGAATCAAAACATTTAAAAGGAGATGATTTCAGATTCAGCTCGTTTGCCATTGAGCTCAGCTGACGAGCAGATAATTTCAGATTTAGGGCAATTGAGCTGATAATTTTTATGTCTGAGCAGAGCTGAAATTTTTTTAAAATATTAAAACTTAAAACTCCCAATTAATAGATCTTTATCTGCAAATAAATTTAAAGAACAGATTCGACGCTCTAAACTAGATATAGAAGAATCAGATAATCTATTTATTCTTTGATTTATTTAGATATTTTGTTTTATAATTTAGATTCCATATTTAATTTTTCATTTTGCAGATCGATATCATATCTTCAGCTGAAAGCTAAGCTGAGCTGATTTTTTTCAGCTCTTACCCGCATAAATCTGATGTGAAAATCAATTCGAGCTGCAGCTCGCTCTGCTCCAGCTGAGCTTTTGCCCATATCTCTAATTATAATTATTACTTTAAACACTCCTCCGGTATTCATACAAATCAATGACTATCAACAATCTTGTGTCTGCACCTTTCCATCTAAACTCGAGTGAAAACCGATGTGATGAAACAGTGGCGGATCAAAGTATTTACGCATCAGTTTAGATCTCTGTTCGAAACAATTCCTACAGGTTTTCACTTCAATGAGATAATCGATGAGCAAATCACACGGCTGTTCTGATTTGAATATTAGGTAAAAACTGATGAGTTGCGGCAGATCTGAGCTTTTGAATAGTATGGCTCGTACCCCGACTTTACAGAAAGTGATGAGAAACCAATCATCATTATTATTTGATTCTACGATTCGCTTCCTTATCTCTGTTAGATAACCAGGTTTTGCTATCACATCGTCTTCGTATATCATATAATAGTCTCCTTTAGTGTACGAATACGACATCAGATATGCATAATCCAAGTTCTGTTTTGTTCTCCAGTGAACTCGTTTTAGTGGATCGCCTAAAGTTTGTTTTGTAAACGTTTTATCGAAATCGGGATAATAGTGTTGCGATGGACTGATCACTTCGATTACACCAAATTCGATGTATTGTTTGAATGTGTTTTCTATGGTTTTTGAGACATTCATCACGTAATCGATGTCTGTTTCGCCAATAAATACAACAAATAGTGTGCTGTTTATGTCTTGTTGTGTCAAATTATTAAACAGTGAGTGAAGAGTTGTGATTAGATATGACTGCTTTGACCGACGAACGTGATTAATGCCGAACACTATGGACGCTGTAATTGTAAAAAAATTATATATTTAAATATACTTTTCTGCAAAATTGTGCAGAAATGTCAATCGATAACACAAACAATGAATGGACAACTGTTTAGTTTTGACATAACATCATAAAAATTAGCAAAATAGTTAAGTAAGTCAAAACATTTGAAATATACTGCCCTTTAAATATAATTAAATAAGCATAAAATTATGTGATTACAGTTGTTTAGGAAAATCATTATAAGTATTGATCAACAGTTATTTATTGGTAGTCACTCTATAAATATATAAACTGCTTAAAACTAATATAAGTATTAAATTGATTTGCCTTTTTTGTTGTATTGCCGTTTGGACAGCATATGAGACAGTGTTAGCGCTGATTGTTCGTCACTAATATATGGCAAATACTGTAACAAACCGGGAAATTCTATTTGATTCGAATTTTTAACCCAACCACTCATCTCCCCATTCCGTATAATACTAGTAGCTGTGATATTTGTGTCGCGCGTTGTTGTTGTTGTTGTTGTTGTAGACCACCACATATGCATCACTAACATCGCGTTCGCAATTAACACAACCAAAACAAGTGAAGCGCAGCACAGTTTTTGTTTTTTATTCCTAATCACGCGTTTCATTGCATAAAGCATTTTTAAAGATTAATTTAATTTCAAACGCGATATTTTATAATAAAATTGATGTCGTGTTACTTATTAGTGATTCTATTTATTGATATCACACTTTTTATTCTTTATAAAAACTCTACAGTTAAGCAAAGCGACACTAATATTAATAATACAATTTTCTGTGAAGTTATTATTATTTTGTTTCGATGCACATATGTGTGACATGTTTCAGGATAACAGAGAACACAAATAAAAAAATGACACGTTAAGGACATATAACGGAAAAGTTGAATGAATAAGTACTTTGATGGCACCTTTATCTCTAAATAAACGAAAAAATATTTCATTGTACATATTGTGTAGAAAATTGATTTGTGTATTTGAGTAGATGTTGGAGCATCGAGGAACAAACAAAATGGCGGACACTGGCTAAAAGTGTGACTGTTTTTTGGCGCCAATTTTTTGTCGCACAACAAAGCGACGCTATTTTCGCGCCAATTATTATTCGCACTGTTGTGCGACATGTTTTTGATCTCCTGGACCCTTCCTATGGTATCCCGCAACCCCCAGAAGCCCTTCCAACCCCCAGAAGCCCTTCCAACCCCCAGAAGCCCTACCAACTCCCAGAAGCCCTTTCCACCCCAAAAATAGAGACAAAATTAAAATAGAAGAAAAATTTTATTAATATTCAAATACATATTAATAATTATTTTAAAATATTAAATATTGCGGTTCCACTTCGCCGAAGGTGGATGCCAGGCATCACTTCGGTGCTCTCCCTCACACTCCTGTCTGGCCTCATAGTTGTCTATGACCTCATCTAACGTACGACGTCTATCGATGTTAGGCCTAACAACTGGAGGCTGTACCGAAACAACGATTGGTTGAGGCGCACGAATAGCCGCATCCTCGTCCAAAACAGCCCGATTGAGGCGAGCGCTGTAATCAATATGCCCTTGTCTTCTTTTTATGAAGCGCCTTTTATTCTTATGGAACTTATGCTTATCTTTGCGCGTCATCCCATCCCAAACCTCTTTTTTTGGCCTATTTCTGAGGCGGCTTTGACACCACGATAAAGGCCAATGAAGTTTATGGGCAGCGGCGGTGGAAGCAAATACCGGTCCATAGACTCAGCGAGCGGACAATCGTCGATATAGCCAACAACTTGCCGTATCGTATCGTCTTCCCGGACAACGGATAAAGATGTCGTTGCACGTCCAGAATTGTCCCTCTCGTATACCATATCAGTTGAATACACCTCTGTAACATCCGAAGGAGCCTCATAACATATAAGGCTGTATTTCAATTTCGATAATATCGTCATCATCGTTAGCGGCGGCGGCTGATGTGGTTATATTCACGGCTATGGTTGTTGATGTGACACCATGTGCCGTGGCCGAGACAACCGGCGTGAACAAGACTGATGAAGTGGCAGATGTGGTGTCAGTTGACGTGGAGGCCTCTGTGAATTTTGTAGCGGCTGATGTGACTGCTGGGGTTGTGACGGCAGAGATCTCAAGTAGCCGTTTGCGTCTGTTATCAATAAAGGGCCGCTTCTGTCGTTGATGCTGTTGACGGCTTGCTGTTTAAGCTGACGTTGTTGTCCGTGGAGACGTTGAAGCCGTGGAAGTCGTGGGAACCGCTTTCGTCCGCAGACATTACCACCAATGTGAACGATCGGGTCGTTATTGGTGATAATATCGCGGCGATTGTGTTCCAAGACCACGAATTCGTTAAGCGGTCGATTATATCTTGGTTCCATCGTATAAAATAAAATAAAAAAGTTTGTATTATTATTATTATTATAAAATACTAATTTCCTTTATTAATTTTATTATTAATATTATTATTATAACTATTATTATTATTATTATTATAACTATTCTTACAGCTATTATTAATGTTGCTGCTGATGCTGTTGTTATGCTGTGAACGTGTGTGAGTGTACATAAAATGGTGGAATACATGTGTTCGCGCATCAAATATAAATTATCGATGTGCGATTAATCGATAATCGATACGCGATTAATCGATAATCGATATGCGATTAATCGATAAGCTAGGCTCCATTAATCGATAAGCGAGGTGCGATTAATCGATAATCGATGCGTGATTAATCGACTCAATATTAATCAAAAATTGATAATTGACGCAACTTTAATCTAAAATCGATAATAACTGCACGATTTATCAAAAATTGATCATAGACATACGTTTAATCATAATCAATGTTCGTATAATTAAATCTATATTAAACCTAAGATAACCCCAATAATACATACTAATAATTCATAAAATAATCCAACTAATATAACTCATTATTCCCAACCTAACAGAACTTATCTCGCTAATAATTCCTGAACTAACCTGACTAAGCTATCTTATTATTCCTAACAAATATTATTATTACTAACATAGCTTTAGCATGCTAATTATTTCTAAACCTAACCCATATAAGCTTGCTCATTATTTAGCTATCTTACAGAAAAAAGCATGCTTATTATTCCTAAACTAGCGCAAATTCGCATGCTTATTATTCCAAACGTAACCTTAATACTTAGCAACCTAATTACATTTCAAAATTATTACTTAGCAATCTCATTACTTAGCAACCTCAATACTTAGCAACCTTAATACTTAGCAGCCTCATTATTACTTAGCAAGATTATTACTTAGCAACCTCAATACTTAGCAAGCTTATTACTTAGCAACCTCAATACTTAGCAACCTCATTACTTAGCAAGCTTATTACTTTGCAACCTCAATACTTAGCAACCTAATTTATTGGAAACCTTATTACTTAGCAACCTTATTTCTTAGTAAGCTTATTTCTTAGCAATCATTACTTAACAACCTTAATTCTTAGCAACTTTATTTCTTAGCAAATTATTAGCAACACTGTTACTTAGTAAGATTATTTCTTAGCAACCTTAACAGTTAGCAACGTTATTCAGCTAATCTAGGATTAAATAAAATAACGAAATATACTTCAAGAATATTTTTTACATGATTTACAGTTTTTGTCATTACAACCTAATCTATTAATAACATCATATCCTTTACTTTCATTATCTAGAGATAGTTCTTTTGCCTTCTGAAACTCCAATTCTTCAATAAATATCTCAATTGAACAAAGAACGTCAATTCAGTCTTCCACTGAAAGAGGAAAACGATGTGCCATTGTTTCATCTTCTTTGAAGCATTTAATAGCATTCAATCCTTCTTTTCTTTTGACAAGGGTATAAAATCTCCGATACGGTATAAATAAGCCAATAGTTGTAGCTTATCCTTCAACATGCAGACGTATATCAATCATTAGTTTACTTGCATAATCATACTCCAAACATCCAATTTCCAATGCAGTATCTTCTTTAAAGTATACTTTAATTATACTATCAAAAATTACATTGCTGCTAATTATTTTACTGAAAACTTCAATTAAACTAGAATCATCTTCATTATTTTCAATTAACCTCTTTACGTCAAACATTATTAATATAAAAATATGATACTAAATGTTAAATCAAAATATTGAAGTTAACTCAAGGACAACTAATTGATAGTTTAAACAATTATATTCTTAAAAGCTACTTATATATCTATAATTAATACCCGTCATAAAGATGACAAATAAATACACAGATGAATTACAAGAAAACAATTTAAATCATGATTTATCATTTTATTTAGAAATAAAGTTATTTACAAGGAAATATTAATATATTTAAATGTTATTTTTAGATATTGGCTTGTCATCAGGCTTCAACATTGTATTTGTTATAATGTTCTAATGAAATGCTTTTCTTCAATCGGATAATACTTTTCTGTATACCCCCGATGAAACAGTAATTAAAGGTATTGCATCATAACGATTGTGGATAAAATAACCATTACAGGTCGGTGAACATTTGCGATGCTTTCGCTCCTTCTTTATGGTTTTTTAAAGTAATTTTAAATTTATAACAGTTATTTTAATTTTATTGCCAATTCCAAGAAAATCAGTTACCTACTTATTCTTATATTTAATTCCATAACGAACTTCAATATTTTCTATAGCTTTATAAATATAATGTCTCTCATTATTTCCACAATCAATGTTTAAGAATATTTTATTATACTTTAATTTAACACTATATTTTAATAACAAGTCTAGCCTTGAAAATAGACCCCTAGCCAATTTATT
>JAQIVF010002734.1:0-10463 GCA_034698365.1 Steganacarus magnus | reverse complement strand
GCATTGATAATGAAGGTTCTCATTGTGTCGCTGATTGTATTCTCGATAATAGTGGATGACGTTAATGGTTGCTTCGCTAAACTGACAAGTATTAGTACTCGTTGGCAGAAGGCATGCAAAGATTTCTATTGTCGTATTGGAAACAAAGAGAACTGCAAGGATGATGGAAGTAAAGAAAGTAAACCTGATGTTACAGAAGAAGTATTTGCTTTTATTTACTTACAGAAATATTTCTAAATATATATATATATATTTATTGCAGTCTCTTAATAAAATCGGTGACAATAGGTTGATAAATCAGATGGACCTTGAAATCAAAATGGTTATGCAAAACATAACTTCAGATAAAAATCAAGCTTAATTGCAGATCTTAAATAGTATCTTATCTATATCTTTCTATAATAGAATAGTTTTGAAATTTAAATTAACTATGCATTTAATTTTGAACAGTGTTATTCAATTTATGTTTACGCATTAAAAAATTAAAATATGATTAGATTTACTAATTATAATTTTTTAGCCTAATTGTTTATTTCAGTGTTTTAAGAATAATAGAATTAATTATAATTAATAATTCTGTGTTAAACTACAAATACAAACTTGAAAAAATGTTTTTAGCTTACTTTTTCTAACCCCATGTAAAAGCGACTTTCAGATCAATATCATTAACAATTTTATTGAAGAAAATTTTTACATAAAAATACATTCTTAAAAGCGGTTGTGTGGCACCGATTTCTTCGCCAATGCATCATTACATCTGGCGTGTTGTTTTGTTACACAGGACATTGAAACCAACTAATAATATTACTACAGTCAACAAATGGGTGAATTTTATTGCTTTCAAAATATAGACTACAAACAAAAAAAACAGACCCTAAATCGAAAATACAGGTATGGCTCAGCAATACAATTTGTGTCTTAATTGCAGATATTTTTTAAATGTTTAATATAATTTTATCTCCTCGATGTAAATTTGCATCGCTTTTTTTTTATTTACATATGAATAATTGTTGTTTACCTCTATACTATTTGTTAGAGAAATTTCTCATAGTGTTCAGTGTTAAAATTAACAAATTTCATGGAAATATGTCATAAATATTTTAAAACGTCGCCAATTTATGCTTCAGTCATTGTCAGAGCATGACATTTTCGGAAAATCAGACTTTTTACTGAACACAGTAATTAAGCGGAAACAACTTAGTTATATATCCCTAATATGATGATTTAAAATAATATACTTTTTGCTAAATAATCTCGAATAAAGCGCAATACTGGTATGTTAAAGCTTATATGAAAACATTAATAGATGTAAATTATATTGAATTATGAGAGATGAATATCGAGACAAACAATGACTGTATCAACAAATTTTAGTCATATCCTGGAGAAGAAGTGTTTGGCGTACATAAGCAATCATAGAACAGTGTTCAAATAAATAATAGTATTTTTTAAAATATACTGAAAAATTGTCATATCTTAGAGAATAAATAAAGTGGTGGTTCAATGAACTATCGATCTGGTAATAAGATCGGTCGATTAAGTTCTTTTTAGCGGACTTCTCGCACCTAATCATTCACATTCAAGAAGCTTTCTTGTCTTAAAATAAAGTTGATATTTTAACAGCAAAGAGTTTACAAATATTCCATTTCAATACAAATATATTTTAAACCTATTAAAAACAAATATAAATATCTTTCAGTCTAACAAAATTAACGCTAATACTGTTTATCTTAATGTATAGAAGTTTTTTAATTGAAAATATATTTATAGTATATATATTGAACATAAATATATATTTTATTTTTTTTTGCATTTTTAAAATTTCTTTTGCATTTAAACAATTAAACGTTGCAAAACATTTTATAGAGATTGCAACTTAACCCGCTTTTAAGGGATATATATAAACTCTGTTGTGTTCTCGGATCTAATCGTTTCCATTTGGAAATAACAAACGCTTTTCTATATATATCTATAACTTATCACCACATAGTCAATTATAGTTCTCACAGAAAAATTAAAAATTGCCACTTAGTTCTCTTTACACTAAACGTTAATATAGTTTACATATTTTAATACATTAATACCTAAAAAAGTTTTATTAAATATTATAAGTATTAATGTGGAACTACTTTGACAATACAATAAACACAATCTTTAAATTTAAAAAAGTATAGTAACTTAGAATAAATAGAATTAAAATTTGAATGATGTCGGTATATGTTGGTTAATATTTCATATTAATAATAATTATATATAATTAATCATTTGTTTAGTTTAACAATTCATTCTAATAAACGAAACAGAATTTAAAATTATTAAAATTGTGTATATATTGAAGATACTATTAATCTCAAGCCATTCTTGCTTTATTGCCATTTAGGCTTTCAATTCTGTTTGATATATCGACCAAACTGTCACCAATTCCTTGTAGACTCTAAACAGTAAATTTAAATTTAAATAAATGTTTAACATTACAAAATTAAAGCAAATACTTGTGCCGTGTTATCAGTTTGTCTCTTTCCACGACGACAACCGTTTGGGCTGTAACCACAACAGTAAACATCGTGAAGTATTAGAGCAAACACAAGCACTGATACAAATAATATCTTCAGCATCATTGCTGTATGCGTTTTTGTGCGCGAGAAAAAAAAATCAGTTAAACTATGGTTTTATATCTCCGTTGTTAACCTACTTTAAGTACATTTTTAATCATAACTGGATATCTTCTAAAAGAATGTGTGAGATATTTCCAGGATATTAGTAAATAACTGTAATGAATTTTTGTAATACTGATTTAAGAGTACATGGAAACACTTCTTTATTTGGTGGTAATAACTAAAATTTGTTATTGCCAGCTAAATAATCAAAAATAAAGCACAGTATGTTACATGAAAATATTAATAGATGTAATTATATTAAAGTATGAGAGATCAATATCGAGACAAACAATGACTGCATCAACAAATTTTAGTCATATCCTGGAAAAGAAGTGTTTGGCGTACATAAGCAATCATAAAACAGTGCATAAACAAAAAATAATAGATTTTAAGAATATCCTGGAAATTTGTCATATCTTCTAGAAGAAATCAAGTGGTTTTTCAATGAACTATCGAGATGTTAAAGTATATATATATATATATATAACGTAAGCTCATTTTAGCTTATTTAACACACAGCAATGAGGATGAAGGAGATACTAATTCTATCACTTCTGTTATTTGTATTAATAGTTGAAGACGTTGACGCGTGTTGCAAATGTGGCGGAAACATTTGTGTTAACTGCAATGCCAGAATTTGTGATGGCAGACGAAAGAGACAAACGGATAACACAGGTGGAGAGGTATACTAAATATAATTCTGCTATAGTTCTGGGGTGAAACTCTATATATATATATAGCATAGATTATGAGTGCGAATCACATATATTTTTAACATATTAATAGTGAGTTTTTAAATATTATTAGTAATAATTTTAAAATATAAGTTTCTGAACGTTATGGTATAAATTCTTATCGTTTGGGTATCTCTAGTTTCCTAAACTTTTTAATTAAAAACATTTATAGTTATACTTAATAATTTCTATTTAGAGTCTACAAGGAATTAGTGACAACAGACTTGAAATCTAAATGGCAATCAATGCAAGTATGTCTTGAATTCAAAAGTATCGCAAATATACAATAATTTTATTAAGTTTTGAAATATTGTATTATTTTAATAGAATGAATTGGAAACTGAGCACATCATTAATTAATTAATTAACTAATATATAATTTATAACTTAATATATAATTAATATGAAAGATTTACTTGTATACAAATCTTATATCTATTTATATTACTCTCTTTATTAAATTTTCTAATGTATTGTCTTAAGTATTGCCACAATAATAATATAATAAAACTATCTATTAGTAACAATAATGTTATAAACTTTAGTGAAATTACAATAAAAATGGTTAAATCTTTTTATTTAGTAATAATAATATCCTGGAAATTTGTCATGTCTTTCTGCTATGATTCATTAGATGTTCAAATTACAGATACAATAAAAGTAGCCGTAGTTTGAGCTGACATTCTCATTGTTTGGCGCAGCATTGATAATGAAGGTTCTCATTGTGTCGCTGATTGTATTCTCGATAATAGTGGATGACGTTAATGGTTGCTTCGCGAAACTGACAAGTATTAGTACTCATTGGCAGAAGGCATGCAAAGATTTCTATTGTCGTATTGGAAATAAAGAGAACTGCAAGGATGACGGAAGTAAAGAAAGTAAACCTGATGTTACCGGAGGAGATGTATTTGATTTTATATTTACTTTGAAAATATTTCTAAATATAAATTTTATTGCAGTCACTTAAAGAAATTGGTGGCAATACTGTTGATAATTCAGATGGACCTTGAAATCTAAATGGTCAACACTGCAAAGTAACTTCAGATAAAAATCTAGATGCAGATCTTACACAGTATCTTATCTATTTCATTCTATAATAGAATAGTTTGAATTTAAATTAACTATGCATTATTTAGAAGTTAATTTTGAACACAGTGTAATTCCATTTATATTTACGCAATAAAAAATTAAAATGAAGGTGCAAACGTGTGGCGCACATTGAAAAGCGTATGAACCAAAACCTAACTTTAGTTTTACTAAAGGGTTGGATGCCTTTCGGGGTAGAAAATGGGGAAAACTAATATTGGTTGTATATTTTCATTATAGGATACTTGCTTTGATAAATATCCCTAAAATATTTAGTTAATTGTTTAGTGCAAAGTATTAATACTTTGATCATAGAAACTTGTATTATTATTTGAAAATGGTTTGTCAAATACTGGCGTTATTTTTTTATCTACAGTTATTAGTCAGACTTAGTCAATAACGTTCACAGCATTTCTAATGCGACAACGAGTTAAGCAATTTGTAAGCACTTTGTCGGCTTTTATGAGATGCCAGTCGAGTGAGTTTAACAAATTGTATTACTCATATGACTGGCGTCTCATAAAAGCCGACAAAGTGCTTATAAAGTGCTTAACTCGTAGTCGCATTAGAAAAGCTGTGATAACGTTACTATAAGTCAGAAACATTTTCCAATAAAGTAAGCATAAAAAACAAACTTTTGTTCAATATTATAAATATCCTGAGAAAACAATGATTACAACAAAACAAAATCTAATTTTGCACCGAAATAGTAGCGATTAGACTCCCAAATTGTCAAAATTTTCAGTCCCGAGCCCGACTTAGGCACGACAGGTTATGGCCCGGCCCGGCCCGAGCCCGATTTTTTTAAAATTCAAAAGCCCGGCCCGACCCGGCCCGATACAATTAAATAGGAAATATTTAAATAATCAATATTTCTTTATAAAGTGTTATAATTTCTTCTTATTTACTGTAATTAAGCAGCTCTATCACGTTTTAAACACAATAGAAGAGTTTTATTGAGTGTTTAAAATAAATTAGCATAACTTAAATATCGATAAAACCACAAAATTTTATCAAAAACTTTTAAGTCGGGCTTTTTTAAAAAAGCTGAAAGCCCGACCGGCCCGACATTTTTAATTTTAGGCCCGAGCCCGACAAGGCCCGCCTATTTTTGTCGGGGGCCCGCGGGGGCCCGAAAAATCGGGGCCCGTTTGGGAGTCTAGTAGCGATAAATGATTTAGTGTACGGATGCATATAACAAGATAAATGTTTTGTAACCCAAAGGTGAATTACATTGTGGTTATCAGAAAGTGATGGCAAAAAGCTTGAGCTGAGCTGAGCTTGAAGCTCAACTTTTTGATGCTTTATGAGCTTGACTTCACTCATAAAGAAAATTTATAAATTTAAATATATATATTCATTTAATATAGTGAAATTAATTAATAAATAGTGTGGAAAAAATTCGCTTTTAAAGAAGTAAATCATTATAAAAAAAAATTTTTATCTAAACGCTAAAAGATAAATAAATCATGTAAAAATTATTGCATAATAAGCTTTAAGCTCAAGCTCAAGCTCGATGCATTATCAAGCCCAACCTTGTGTAAAATTCAGAAGCTCAAGCTCAAGTAATATAATTTTTGAGCTTGAGCTTCACCAGCTGAAGCTGAAGCTCACCATTTTTAAGCTTTTGCAGTCACTATTCTAGACAAATTTTTTTGTTGGTACAAAATTCTACTTTTAGAAGTTCACTATAACCTCATGAACAAAAATAATATCCCGGATATTAGTAGGTATTATGTAATTATCGTGTATAACTATAGTATGATGAGTTAAGTTTACACCAGAAATTTATACCCATTTTGTCGGAGCATATGATTTAACTTCCCTTTTATTAAACAATATTTTGTAATTGTTAATCATTATTTGATTGAAGATTACTTTTATTTGATTATACGTAAATTATCATATAATGGTCACAAAAATTGCGAAACAATATATAATTAATTCAATTTTAATTCAAAAGTTATTAACTTTATTTTTAACATAAAAATAAAATAAAAATAATAGTAACATTAATCCATATTAATGGCTAGCATTGAAAAATTCGCAATTTTCAAAAACACCAATTTATGTTCACAACCCTTTTTAATTTAACAAAGATTCATATGTTCATATGTTATTTATTTATCTAAATAATATCTACTCCTGCAAATTAGCAATATTTTAGCCGGTTATGAATTAAATAATGCTAACTCTGTTAATATATAAATGATTATGATTAATAATTGAGTTTGGTATGTACTCTCGCAACAGCAATGATGATCAACACATTAATTATGTCGCTGATAGTATTTGCTATAATTGTTGAAGACATTTACACATGCAAATGCAGTTTTAACCAAAACTGTATTGGATTGTGCAAAAGTTACAGCTGCGTATGCGGTAAAATCAGCAACGAATGCAGTGGATATTGCAGCAGTTATGGCCGAAAAAAAAGACAAGTGGTTAACACTAAAGTATTTTACTCTTGAATTAATTAATTAATTGAAAATAATATCTGTACTAATTTGTAATTAAAAACTCATATTCAGAATTCACAAGAAATTTACAACAATTTGGTTGATATATCTAACCGACCATTTCTACTGAAAAAATAAATGTGAATTTAAATTCAAGTATGGCTTGAGATTAAAAGCCAGAACTATATCGTTGTTATATTAATATATAATTTAACGATCATTTATTCAGAATGATTTGGAAACTCATTTTAATTTGAATTCAATTGATAATTAATTTCAAAGTCTATTATTTATCTTTATATAAAATAAACTTTATATTCAATTAATAATATTTATCTCACACACTATACAAGAATGTATTATCAAAGTATTGTCACATAAATACGTATAAAAAATTTAGAACTTAAATTCGTATTTTATTTCATAAAATTTTGATATCATAAAAAATTCAATTGTGGTGAAAATAGATCGAATCTGCGCGGTAAACATTTTTTTTTAATTATTAATGTGATTTATATTACTCTTGTGTTCACATTAACCGCTTGTCAGGTGATAAAATTGTGTGATTTATAAACACTAATCTTTACCAGAAAAATCTGTTTCGACTATAAAATACACGCATTTGAACATCAAATAAATAATTAGTAATAAAAAAACATAACTTTCCAGGGTTTATTAAGAAAATTTAAAAAATTACAAATTTATTTTTCTTTTAACTTAAATTTTAACAAATTGTTTGCATGTTTTTTATACTAGAAAGTGTTATTTTATAAGAACTTTTGTGGCTATACTTTAACAGTATATTTAGAAAATCGTTAAATTTTTTATACAGGTTAATAAAAATAGAATTAATTTTAATTTACTCGGAAAGTCATAATTTCGTATTACTTATATATCATGTGTTCAGTTACCAATTTTAGTAAAACAATATTGAAATTAGTTAAAACTCTGTATTTGAAATACTACTGATTTGAAAACATGCTTGCATTTCCATTTAGGTTTTTAAAGTCGTCCACCAAACTGTTAAAAAATTCCTCGTTGTGTATTAGAATGCGAAATTTAGGAAATGTTTCGGCCTGAGCCCGATAATTTTTGAATTTCTTAAGCCCGACCCGGCTCGATTTATAAAATCTGTCGTGGGCCGAAGAAGCCCGACGATCATTTTTGATATTAGAGGTATGACAGTATACATTTACACTAAATACGCGAAGATATCGCGTTTTCTCACCTCTATATTGATTATTAATTAAATTATGGAACATTTAAATGGTTTAAACAAAAAAATATTTATAGTGAATTTTCCCTTCTTAAAAATTCGAAGCCCGAGCCAGGCCGGACTTTTTCGTTTTTAAGCCCGAACACGGCCCGACCCGATGATATCTATAAATACTTGTGCCGTGTTATCATCAGTTTGTCTCTTTATTGGTCTTCTTCCATCAATTCGAATATTTATTTGTCTTCTACCACAATCATTTGGCCAAATACCATTGCAGGCGAGTTCGCTTTTAGAAGTGTTCACTACAAACACAATTATTGCAAATACAACCAACAACGACACAATCAATGTCTTGAGCATCATTTCTATGCTAGAAATACTGAACTCAATTGAATGAACGAAATACTTAACGCAATGCCTTAATTTATAATGATTTATGATTTATAATGAAATATGTGTACAGTACTGTCAAAATATTTGTCTCTAAAATACTTGATTTCCTACTTGATATCCTTAAAGTAGTGTTGTTTCGCTTTTTTCAAAGTAAAAGAAAAAGCAAAAAATATTATCACTTTTACTTTCGCTTAATCGAAATTAAATTAATACTTAAAAGAAAAAGCAAAATACAATTGAAATAATATATTAATCTAAAATAAAAAGTAAAATACAATTGAAATTACATTTTATTCGAAAAGAAAAAGTAAAATACAGTAGAATTTTAAAAAATCGTAAATAGGAAAAAGTAAAATGAAACAAAATTATATAAGTGAAAGTAAATTAAAATATTGAAAAATAACATGAAAAGCGAAATTAAAAAGTAAAAGTAAAATAGAGAAAATCAATTTTACTTTACTTTAAGAAAAAGTAAAAGAAAGTAAAATTGATATCGCTTTCGCTTTCAGTAAAATACAATTTAAATTTAAATTTTTATCAGAAGAAAAAGTAAAAGAAAAGTAAAATTAAAACGTAGAAGTAAAACAACACTACCTTAAAGTGATTCTACTATTGTTAACCAAAATATTCATTATGTTGTATGTGTGCATCCATACAGTTATTCAATTTTCGCTTTTATTTCAAAATTAGATCACATTTTGTAGTAATCTTTTTTGTTTTTCCGGTATATTTATAAGTACATTTAGAATCATAACTTGATTTATTCCAAAAGACATGTGTGACATATTTCCAGGATATTAGTAAATAACTGCAATATTTATTTTTAATACTGATTTAAGAGTACATGAAAACACTTCTTTATTTTGTGGTAATGACTAAAATTGTTATGACAGCTAAATAATCAGCTAAAGCTCAGTACTGGTATGTCAATGATTATATGAAAACGCTAACAGATGGAAATGCAAGTATGACTTGACTTTAAATGTCAATTAAATGCAGAACTTTACTAAAATTAACTTTTTTATTTCTAGAATAATTTTGAATCTGAACACTACATCATTAATTAATTATTTGAATATTTTATAATTGATACGAAACATTGTGTACTTTTGTACAATTTTAATATCATTTTTGTTGCTGTAAATTATATTTATAATTTATAGATTGTTTAATTTATTGTGAATTTTAGAGCCACATAAATACTTATTATAATAAAACTTTATGAATTTCTTAAGTGCATTGATTGATACCAAACAAAACTACAAACAATTGTGGCGTACATTGAAAAGCGTCTGATCCAAAACCTAACATTAGTTATACCGAAGGTTTGGGTTAGAGTTGGTAATCATCAAAAATATATACTCCAACTCCATCCAACTCCACGAAGAAATCTAACCAGCTCCACTCCAGCTCCACTAAAAAATTTATAACTGACTCCAACTCCAACTCCAACTCCAACTCCAACTCCAACTCCAACTCCAACTCCAACTCCACTCCACTCCACTAAAAAATAAAAAAGTGTCTCCAGCTCCACACCAACTCCATTCAATTTTTAGCATGAATTATTTAGTCGTTTTACTCATTATTATTTAGAATTAATGCTAATAAAAACATTTGCAGAAAATAAAAATTTGGTGGAAAATAAAAATTAATTTTTCATTCCATTCCATGAGCTTATTTATAACCAGCTCTACTCCGACTCTATTCAAATGTCTAAAAATTACTTTAACTCCACTCCGTTTTCAATATTCCGATGGAGCTGAAGTTAGACTTAACATATCTAGTTTGGGTGCATTTCATGGTAGAAAATCGGGAACTCAGTATCAGGTCATGAACATTAAGGAATGGATTGTAATAATATAAAAAAAAGTTATTATTTTGCTTGTTATGTATTTATATTTTGATCATAGAAACATGA
>JAQIVF010002733.1:0-10463 GCA_034698365.1 Steganacarus magnus | reverse complement strand
TTATTGAAAATTGTGTTCGCGTTTAATTCGTCCGTTTGTTTGCGCTTTTCCGGTGAATTTAATGTTGTTTTTAAGTTTTTTGGTTTATTGCGATACAATAGCTTTCTTCTAATAATATTGTTGATATCATCATATCTTCGTGTTTCACGTTTTGTTTGCTCACTTAAGTTTCGGTTAATTTCGCTTCTCTTACCCTCATTAGCATTAACGCCATCATTATTATTGTTGATGACACTAATTAAGTAGTTATCATAACCATTAATATCGTTCGTATAGTTAATCGACTTTAATAGTTGATGCAATGACGATAAAAATTTGCCATAAAAATCATTTCCCAAACTCTTCGTAATCTCGTAGTGATCGATGTCAAGTGATTTTCCTCTTGTTTTCTCTCTGTTTCTACTTTTATTTAAATCGTTTTGTTTTCTTAACTTATCAAACTCCTTGGCGTTTCGTTTCATTTCGTTAAATATACTCTTCTTCGGAGTCACGGCATTCGACACATAACGGATTATTTCACCGAACGAAAACCATTTAGTCGGTGGTCTTATTTCAAAATCGGTTCTTCTAGGAATGGGATTCAATAAATCACGGATATTATTATTTACAAGAGCGGAGTTCCACTTTCTGTCTTCGATCACATTCTCGTTAAGACCAAACAGATTTCGCGGAAGTAACCAAAATTTTTTACTTTTTGAATCCAAATTCGCTATAATATGCGATCGAAACTTTCCGTTTCGGTCAAAATATCGAAAAGTCCATCGATCGCTATCTGTACCTAAATTAGTAATGTCTAATCCGCTGAATAAGTTAGAGATCAACTTTGGCCGAATCTTTTCTCTGTTTGACATATCACAGAACAGCTCGATTTCGGTCATCGCAAACCCATTTGTGTCCGACTTTTTTTCGCATAATGACAACGATTTGCCAGATGTTTGTCGAGTTGCAAACCACAAATATATCAATAGAGCTGCAAGTAGACAATGATAACTTAATTATAAATGCATTAAATGTTTGATAAATTGCTATTAAGATTTATTCTATTTAAGTAACTTTATTATGTTTTGAAATTTTGAAATCTCAATAAGTTCGTAGTCTATAACAGACAGACAAAGCATCATTACTGTATATCTCCATCTTTATCTGCATCGGTTAGACAAATACACATACAGTCCGGATAATAATAAATGAGAAAAATCATTGATTGCTTGCATCACTCAGTAATTAATTATGTGTTTTTGATTATTGTTAAATTGAAAAATATTATAGCACGAAAATTCATTGATATATACAGTAACTGTAATCATATATATTGTATATTAAGTATATTTTCATTAATCTTCAAATGAATTCATTTGAATTTAATATTTTCAAAAATTTTCCTATAAACGGGTATCGCTAATAGCTATTCGCGATTTATTTTCTCAAAATAAATTTATTACTTTGATCTTAATTTAAATTTCCAAGAAAATTCTTCTTTTTTTCATATATTTAATTTTATTCAACATTCGAGTAATATATTAAATTTTCAATGTGTGCTTAAAATTTTATTTCGAGCTCTGCAAGAATTTGTGTCACACACACACACGCAAGTTTTTCAGTTATTAAGTTTACTATTACTACTAACATATTTTTATTTTGCGACCCATCATCAATGGAAACAAAAATAATTGACATATAACCAGCGCTGTACGCTAATTATCAGCCTCTATGCTAGTTATGCCAGTTTGTTAAAATTACGAGCTACACTAACAGAAAATTATCATAACAGAACTGTAAAAACACCATCCAGTGTTTTCGATAGCTTAAAATGTGGATTCGATTATCCACATTTTAAGCTATCGAAAACACTGGATGGTGTTTTTACAGTTCTGTTATTATGAACACATGAGATTTTATGAAAATGTCATTTAGGAGCCACTAGATTCATAGCCACCAGAAATGTTTCGAGAGAGAGAGAGAGAGTAGTAAGTTATTTCGATTATGCAGTTTTTTTATATTTTGCTTACTCAATCGAACTTTAGCTTTTGATTATAGTTGTTATTCAATCTATATTTACGCATCTTTACAAAAGATTACATATATCTTATACAGTAGTTCATGTATAAGTAGTTAAAGAAAAAGTACTTAAATTTTTTTATTCAACTAAATTTCCTTATTGCGACATAAAATACTTCATGAATCAATAAAATGAAATTCATTCGGTTCTTAAATCAACATTTAATTTGTTTTCTATCTCTTAATTTATTACAGAATTAAGTGACAAATACTAATGAATAGAGGAGTAAAAAAGGATAACATTTGCTAGTTTTTTATTTAATAAAAAAAAGGTTTGAATCACATAAAATTGAGACGTGTTTTAGCCATAATTATGAATGCTATTTAGTTGCTATTTTCCCATAAAATAAAAAATTTCCTTTAAATTCCGATGAGATTTCGGACGACCACGAAATTTATAAAAGCTTAAAAGTTTTTTGTGCCGACACCGGCAATATTTTTTTCGTTAAATTATTTTAAATTACTGATACTAAACTACTATATATATAATGTGCTGTAAAAATAAATCAAAAGCAAGAAAAATTTTAATAATGAGAATATTTTTATAATTTTTAAAAAAATTAAGTGCTATTTTAAGTAATTTTTAAAGCGATTTATAGTTCTATTTTTATGCACAATAAATAATAGATTTTTGATTTTCTAATAAGGAAGAAATTAAAAGAAGCGTTAAAAGCAATTAATAAATAAACAAAAGTATTACTATTAAAATAAAATTATTATTATTATTATTAATAATTATTAATTATTATTAGAAATCAAAATTCCTTCAAAATAAATATTTGAGCAAAGTTTTGTTTAAAACGCTTATTTTAACTTAGCGGACAGTAATTGAAGTTTAAACACACACACACACATTTAATCTATTTTCTAATTAATCTGTTGCAGAGCAGCAAAATATAATTGTGGCACCCATTAACTCTGTAATATGTGTCAAACGTGAGTGCCATGCGTTCGGCGTTAATTATTATTTATAACTTTAAATATAAGGGAAGTCTTCTTCGTTTTTTTAATTTAAAGAAGAAGAAAACACGTTGAGATAATTATGGTACTGGTAGAAAAAAAAAAGATAATATTTGCTAGATATTACAAAATTTATTCCGTACTTGTGTTATGTAGTTGTTCTGAATATTTCTGCAGCTATTTTGTATTCATGTTCTGCCTATAGATATCAAACAAGAGTGCATATGTGGTGACAATTTTTCTCTTACGCTCAATTAGATTTGATCGCTGAGCTGGTCTCTCTCTCTCGTCTCCATTAATTTATAAAATTTTGTTTTTTTTATGAATAATTAATTTTTTTTATTTTATTTGGTATTTTATTAATGAAATAAATTATAATAATTTATTATCGTAAGCTTGTATTTTATCGCAAGATTATATACTCCCGAAAATAATTTATAAAATTTAAAGCAGCAGTATTTTTATTTTAATAATTTTGAAAATTTATTTTTGTTCATTGAACGCAACGAAACAAAAAAAACAAAATTGTTTTTTAATAGTGAATATAGCAGAATTGAGGAGAGAAAAAACTTATCCAAAAAAAACTTTAATAACAGTGTGTGTGTGTGTGTGTGCGTCGCGCGACGCACACAAAATCTTACAGATAAAACTAATGCTCTTTTCATGCTAATTAAAACATATGCATAAAATAAAGCTAACGAATATAGCGATATGCGTATATATAATAATTAGTATTTAATTATATCCTTTTTAATGCCATTTAAGCGGTGAGCAACGATTTAGATTAAAAATGAGTCGAGTTTTTTTAGAGGTAAAGTTGAATTTTACGTTTTTCTAACTTAAGTTATATTAGTATCTAAAATCAGATAACGCTAGTAATTTAGCTATCATTTAGAAAATATTTGTTATTTATTTAGTTTTTTTAGGGTTCATCACAACATGAATGTTTTTTAAAACTTTTTCGATGTTTAACACGCGCACATGCATTATCATAAAGAAGTGGTAATTTACTCATTGTTCACTGCACTCCTACCTACTATTTTAAATCTATCGCAGAATAATAATAATAATAATATTTTAAATTATAATTGAATCGTTACTACTACGTACTACTGTAGTCGCGAAATAAGAAGGAACTATTAGTTTTTATTATTAAATATTGTCTTTGGTTAACCACACCTTCAGAAATGTTGTCAATCATTTAGCATTTAGAATGAGTAACGGTTATACACAAAGAAATTAACAGATTTGATGAATCTCTCTCTCATACAAAGCTTAAATTTCAATCACCTATTTATTATTATTGGTTAGCAATTACTTTTTAATGCATCGCGGAAATAGCAAAAATCCACGCACATTTGATTAATGCGTTCAATTGTCTGTTCAAAAACATAAGTACATTATAAGTGTTAAAAAACTGGATGAGACCGTACGTAATATCTTCAAACAAATTATTTTTTTTCTTTTGGGGGTTAATTTTTTCTATCCATACAGAGAGTTAGTTATTAGTTACCAAAACTAAAAGATTTTTATCTCGATATGCAGCTATTATTTTGTTAAAGTGTATGTAATGCACTGTAAACGCACGACCTCTTGTCTGATCGCATTTCTTAGCCCATTCTTTAGTAGTATTATGCAATTTTTCCCTCCATCGCGGATAGGAATATAATTTTTTTCTTCTCTTCTCCTTTTTTTTATTATGACAAGAAAATAATAGTTTTACCACAACTTCTACTGGCAAATGATTTGCCAAAAGAGAAGAATCGTTTTGTTCAGAAATACCGATTGAATACAATAAACAGCGCTATTGTTTAAAAGGCTATTATATTTCGCTCGAACGTTGTTAACTGAGAGAAGTGATAGAAAAGTCGTGATACAATATCATTTCCACTTCAATAACAAAATATTTTTTTCCCATCGCGTTTGCCTCCTATTATGGGTTGTTTTTTTTAATATGATTTACGTGCGCGCTTTTATTATACGATGCGCCGTTATTTTTTTTCCAATTTTAAAAAATTTAGTTTTATTGATGGCGCGCTCAGCGCGAACTCGTATTAATAAAAAACGGTTTATAAACAGTCTAAATAAAATTGGAAATTAGTTTTGTTCTTTTTTTTGTATTTAAAAATCGCATTTTTTTCAGGTCAATCGTTGATGAACTTATTTATGGTGTAGTTTTTCTGGCCACTTAGCGAGAGACTGAACTTGTTGTTATTAGCATTAAAGAGATCTAAAGTTTGATAAGCAAAGCGATCGCAAATTTATTTCTCCGCATATTAAACACACTAAAAAGCTATACTAAAATTATGCTTTACTCTAACACATGAATTTATAATAAAACTTTTTTTTATTCCGATGAGAGATAAATTTGTATAATCATATTTTTTTTTGCTAAAATATTAAAAGATTTTTCCCTCTGATATCTTTTTAGAAAATCATTTTAATAATGGAACGGAACAAGAAAAACTATTTTAAAAAATCACACAGAATAGGTACTTTGTGGGCAATCTATCATTATATGTACGCGAGTATATAACACGTTACGCAACAAAATGTGGGTCAATATCAAGGACAGTGTTGTGTGTGTGTGTCTATAGCATGTAATGGCAATGCTGCGTATCAGCGTATCAGGCACTTCGTGTTTGGCACTAATTATGTTATTAAAAGAGTTACTCTTTTTGTGCGTATTTATGATGACTTGTTTCCAGTTCACCGGTTTTCTAAGACGATTGATGCAAAAAAATTGTTATTTAATTTTTTCTAATACGCAAAAAATATCGAGTTTATTATACGCGATACATAATCTTTATTGTAAATCATTTTCTTCTACGCATATTTTTTACTAACGGAAAAATAATGGGTTGTAAAAATGTCACGATTGTAATATTTTCTCAATTTTTCAACTCGATTTTATTTCATCACTTCATTATTCCGATATTTGAAGTGCTATGTGCTTGGGGTTTCATCCGCTAATTAACAATGAAAGAACATCATAGCACTGTCATAACCTAAAGTTAGGCCATAATTCACTCAAATCTTACGGTGGAATTTAAATACAGTGATTATTTATAGCACAAGTTACCAGTTTTAATGCAGTTTAAATAAAAAAGTTTGTTTAAATGATTAAAAAGTATTTATAGTATTTAGTAATAATTATTTATAGTATTCATTATTACACTAAAACTTAAATGGCTAATAAGTATTAAAAATTTAGTATTTAGTATTAAGAACAACTTTTTCTTTAAAAACGGATTAGTAATATTAATATCACGCAAGTGATTACACAAGAAATAAACAATTATTGGCACAATCACCTAATAATATTCATAATCCGTAATAGCATTGCGAAATTAGTTTAACACATCGATTAAAAACAGTATCTATTAATTAAAAATTAAAAAATATCTAAATTACGATATACTAATAAATATATATAATAATTAAATTAACTTTAGTAGTAGATCTATCGCAACGAAACTTTAACTTACTTTTATACAACTTTAAAATTTCCATTTTTTTTGTTCGGCAAATCACTTCACTGTCCGTTTTGCTCTTCACTTACGAAACCATTTCATTGACGCACCAAAAAAAAGAAAAAGAAAAAAAATCTACTAAAACTAAATTAACTCTTTCAAAAACTTATTGTTTTACAAATATACTAATTTTAGGAAAAACAATCAAAGAGGACTGTTTTGTATCGCTCTTCGAGACACTATCGCATAACTGACTGTTCTGAAGAGCATTCGCATAAATGAAAAAGTGAAACAGCGGCAAACAAACTGTAGCGATGAGATGATGAGAAAAGAGGCGAAGCATCTTAATTTTTTAGGGCAGATGTGCGCACCATCTCGTAGCCTAAACTAATGATTGAAACGCGAATAAAGTTTAGTTTAGTTCGAAACAAGTTTTCTAAACTTTGAAATATGGTTCGCTTGAACAGCACAAGAGGGAGGCGTGTAATGACAAAAAAGTTAGATCAATACAGCTAAAAATATACAATACTAAAATCAGTTTGATTTGCTAAAAATTTATATAGTTTTTTGCTTTTTTTTGCTGAAATAAATTCGTTATACAAGTCCAGTGCATTCATAACGCGCTCAATATTTTTTTTATTAATTATTTAAAAAACAATTAATATTGAAAGTACATTCTAGGAATAACAACACAAAGTTTTACTGTGTTTTGTATCTGAAATAATTTCTAGCACACGAAAGCACTGCGAAAACACGCAGACAGATGAACGTACGCGCAGACTTATGGGTCAAATCCAGGGTTACATACACATCGCAAATTTCGACGCAATTTACTACTCGCGACCAGTAAATTGCGAAATTTTATTTGTTATTTTTGAGCATTTTTTTAAGGGAGTTAGACATCAAGGGTTAAAATCTTAGAAAATATCTTAATATTAAATAGTACTTGACTTCTTTTTTATATTTTATATTTAGACTTAGATTTATAAGGAATAAATTACTAATTGCTAACTTTAAAAATAAAGAAATAATAAACTGGTCAAATCCATAAGCACTACTCTTCTTTTAAAGTGAGCTAAAAATTTAGGAGGGAGGGAAAACCTCTTTTTATTGCTAGAATTTTGTTCGTACAACGTATTAAACACGAACGTTAAAGAGTTTCCTACTGTAACAGCTGCTGAATTATGCGATTATTTAAAAAACCAAATACTAATTTTATTATTTGAAAAAAAATTATTTAAAATTCAAATTTACTTGATCTTGTAAGTGATTTTTTTCCTGGAAGTCATTGGTAATTTCAATGATAAAAATTTTAGTCGAAATTTAATTGCAAATATTATTGACTCTAAGGAAAATCACTACAAAGTAAACATGAATTCAAAAAAATTTAAACATGTGTTTTTATTCTAATTATTTTGCATATTCTAATTAGTGATTTAAAAAACAAGGTTACTAATACTAATTATATCAGTTAAGGAGTCACACGAAAATTAGATATTCAATCCGTGTTATAATCTCTCTGAAGAAACTAAAATAAAAAATATTCACTCATAAAAAAACTATTCATCTGTAAAATCTATGAGTTCAACTATCACTCAACGCGTTAAAAAAAATCAAACATAACATGTGAACATGTGTCGAGTTAATCTCGGGTCACTAAACCTTACCAACCAACCAACAAAAAAAACACTAAGTAATTGATCAATATTAACACCTACTCGAGACATTAAGCGTCCGTCAAATTTGAGGCACGAAAGGATAAATAGAGATAGAGAGCCAGAGAGAAAAAAAATGAGTTGACCTCATATTCACAATATATGTGTGCTGACATTGACTTTGATTTGTTATCAATACTGTGTGTGTGTGTGTTTTATAAAAAAAATTACAAGTGCGATGGAATGCGAGTAATCGCACTCTCAATCTCCCAGTTTTTTTTATTAAAGTATTTCGATCACACATATATGTGTATTTATAGTGTGCTTCAGAAAAAAAATTGGTGTCATATGTGTTAAATAGTCAGACAGGAGAGAGAGAATGCGGTGTGTGTTTGTGTGAGAGAAGAATGTTGTGTAAACGGGAACGTAATTATCTTTATTACAGAGAATTTAATTAAAACAAAAGTAGCATTTATGTATTTACGTGATCCGTTTGTGCGTTTAAAAAGTACCGATAATTCGATTATAGAAAATGATAATTTTTTTAATATACGCTATTACAGTCTAGTTTTAAGATTTTAGAAAGCATGAGAGATCGAAGCATTATTTACTGGTATCGACCTATTAATTAGTATAATAACGAATGTATTGGCTCATCAATCACTCTTTATTATATATTTACTATTACTAATCAATACACAGTATCATAAATTTAATAAAAGCCAATCTTAAAATAATTTTTTAGATACTTTTACCTGAGATTTGTTTTGTAGAAAAAATGAATCAATCAAACTTATACTGTATTTTGTGCCATTCAGTTACTAAATATGTTAACCCGCATACTTAATATGCATTAAAATGAAAATTTTGTTTTAATCGGTAAAAAATCTGAATTTAATAATCAAACTCGTTTGCGGCAAAATATCTGCACTACAAAATTTTATTGTGATTCCAAAAAATTTGCAATGTATTGCGAGAATAATAAGTGGATTCTAAGAATCGATGGATTCTAACATTCATAATATCTGTGGTTTTTAAAAAAAAAATATTTCACTACACATACACAAAATATATTTAACGATATTATATTTTTTATCTCACATTTGAGAGTTGTATTTTACAGTTCGATTCAATTTTGTAAACAGATTAAAATTATAGAATATTAAAAAAAAAGTTAATTAAAAATTTTAAATTGCTATAAATTAAACATTGATATCCAAAAATAACTTTTTCTCATTAATTCAACAACAAAAAAACTAAACGAAACAATTTTTTCGTAAATTTTGCTCTTTTTTCAGTGAAAAAAATTTTTTTTAATTTAATTTTTTATCAAAACGTTTAATTTGAACTCTCGATAATAATCGTAAAAATCTAATTTTATTCCTTAATCGAAATCAAGCTGTGCTGCAAATTGTGCCCAAATTATTATTTTTTTTCAAGCAATCAAATTTGTCAGATGGGCTTTGCTTTTAGTTTCGTTTTAAACCACTTAATTTTAATCCAGTAATAACAGCTATCAACGCTTATTTATTGACGACGGCTTTTGCAGCGATGTGTGACAATAACTTATGTGACACATAAGACTTCGTACACTTTTTTATTATTTTGCGTTTCTCCCGTCTTAATAGGATTTCTAACGAATATACTTTATTTATTATTGTGTACACGAATAAATTATTATATATTTTTATAACAATTTCATTTTCAAACTAAATAACCCATTTTCAACTACCATTTCAATGACATAATGAGACTATAATAAATGCGTAGACAATTATTGTTGTTCTCATATGCATATACACGAAATGCATACTAATTTCAATTCAGGTTCATTTAAAATTACACAATTATATGGTTTATGTGAGAGGGGATCGCATTTTAATAATAATTTGCATACACATTACATGTTATTATTATTATTTTAGTGTAACTGTTAGATCATTTAGTAGTTAACATTTATTCGCACAATTAATTAATCCATCAAATATGACGCGATCTATCATTTAATTACTCAATGCGTGCGTATTAAGCATAAATGTTTTTTTTTGCTTTCGCATATGTGCCAAACTAATTAAGTAACGCTAAGATTGATGTGCGCTTAATTTGCACGCAAACGCAAAAACGATTGATACTTTAGTTTTTGATAATAATAATTATTATGTAGTAAATCATAGTTACACAGAGGGGGGGGCTTGCCCAGGGTTGACCCCCTCCAAGAAAATCGGGATTTTCAAAAATTATCGTTTAAATCCGATGAGTTTTTGAGACCCCTATAATTTTGTTCAAAATTCGGAAAAAATTGTCGTTTAAATCCGGT
>JAQIVF010002732.1:0-10469 GCA_034698365.1 Steganacarus magnus | reverse complement strand
TGTAATTAAGCTAAACTGTATTATTTGCGTTTGACGTTCAATAGAGTGCGTTCTCGCATACGTTTTTATCGGTTTTTGTTCACAGAGCACAGCATACGAACGTGCAGTGCACAGACACAGACAACGCACACAACACTGCAGCGCAAAACACTGTGAGTTTCGCTGCGCTGCTATCATATTATTGTGCTTTTTTTTATTATTATAACACACACACTGACGGTAATCAGTGTTATGGCTTAAAAGTGATGGCGATTTTATTTGAATTCACCGATAAATCGACGGACAAATGTATACACTTATGAGTCATAAGTTAAAATTAGGTAATTGGTTCTCATCGCTCGGTCTTTCAAACAATCACCACAACCGCAACCATCACAACAACATTAAGTGCAAGAATAATCACCACTTCATGAAAAACTCGAAAAGTTTGAGTGAGTTTGGGTTCTTTTTATTGATATATATATATGTATATATATTGTATGTATAATATGTTATTTAATATATATATATTGGATGCGTTATCTATGTATTTATCGTTTATCGGTTGTGTTGAGCACACGGTGTGTGAGTGCGAGTGGTATGTGATGTGATGTGCTGTTATGTTAATGTATTTGTGTTGCGATTTTTGCTCTGTTTTCTGTTATCACTCCAGCGATACATTATTTTGGCACATATTTCTTAAACAAATCATTTTTTTTCTCCGCTCCGCTCTTTCTCTCTTTGGTAACCATTAGTACGATATGTGTCTGAAATGTGTTTCTAATGAGAAAATTATTAGTATATTTTGTTTCAATAGCTATAATATTATTATTTTTGTTTTGCGCGTAACACTAGTTCTCAATGGCTTTTCGCCACTAATATTGTAAAGAACAGTTTTTGTAATGAGAGAGAAAGAGCTTTGAGCTTTCGCTTTACACACTCGTCAAGTGAAACAGCGAAAATAAAATCAAACACACAGTGAGAGAGAGAGAAAGAGAGAAAAAAAACTTAATTCTCATTTTTCTGTTATCACAGTCGACTCGACGAAAGTAGCATTTTTATGTGTAGCAGTGATAGGCTTGTTTTTATAATTGGGTAAAAGTATATTTTTTTCTGTCTAAATAAACGACTCCTTTTACAGTTTTTTATCTCAAATATTATTTTTTCCTTCTAATAACATTAAAACGTTAGCACAAAATAATATGATATCGTTTATAATTATGACTATTAATTATTCATACGTTTATATTCCTCTTTTTCTCTCTCACTCTCTCGAGCCGTCGCTTTCTTCGTGCTCTTTTAAAACAGCTTTTCTCTGTTTGGATTTTTATTTTAATTTCGTATAAATGAGTTTACAATTCAAATAAATTAGTGTCATTTAATGATTATTTGCGCCCAAATAAGGCGATAAATTTTTTTAAAACTGGGAAACAAAATTAATATAATGATAAATCAAACAAAAAAAACTCTTATTAGATAGCATATAATGGTATCATTTTTTGTTTCAAAATTGACCTAAAAAAGCGTTAAATGACAAATACATTTGGGAATATAGGTGTGGTTCACGAACATCCAAGAATTGGTTCAGATGGAGAGAGTGAGGAAGCGTCCGGCGCTTCCGACGAAATCATATCACCTGTTAATAATAACAATCATTATGTAACGAATAACGTTAAAATGAGGGCACATCGCACTCGGAGACTCAATCCGCAGGACATTAACAAAAGGCTTTCATTACCTGCCGATTTGCATTTGCCAGAGAGTTTTATAGCGAAACAGTCGCTCAGTCCCACTCTTGACGGACCCGTCAGTCGCGTCAATCGTAGACAATCACTGGTAATTTGTGCTGTCATTTTGAGCGTTTAGTTTTCTGTGTTACTGATTGGAAATTGTTTTATAGAACGAAATCGGTTTTGGAAGAATCGAAACTTATACCAAATTAGATAAATTAGGAGAGGTATGTGTTGTGCGATCGATATCTAATGCTCTCATTTTGCTTTTAACATTATTATTATTATTATTTTAAAAACAATAACATCATATTTGGATTGCAGGGCACATACGCGACTGTGTTCAAAGGCAAAAGTAGGCTGACTGACAATCTGGTTGCACTCAAAGAGATCAGACTCGAGCACGAAGAGGGAGCGCCCTGTACTGCCATCAGAGAAGGTAACGGCAACCAACAAATTATCACTTAATGTCTATACGCTTATGTGTTTTATTTTTTTAGTATCTTTAGTATCTAACCATAAAATTTTTGCGTACGCAAACCATATATATTTTTTTTGAATTACTTTATTAGGTTCTTAGAAAATTAAGATTATTAGAAAAAACTGTTTATTAAGTCTGATATTTTTATTTGCTTATAATCGTCACAATTCTCTCTAAAAAATCTCTTGACATGTATTCGAAAATTTAAGCATTAAATAACCTTAAAAACACACGATCGCTTTTAATTTACTGTATATGTTTAAGATTTTTGATTACTGTGCTGAGTATTTTCCACCACCAGCTGAGTACTGTATTAAAGCAGTGACAAAATATTAATGTTCACTGAAATGTGTCGTTTGGTGACACTTTTAACTGAAACATCTTAATAAAATTGTTAAATGCCAGCTCTAAACGAGGAAAAGTTTCATTTCAAATAATATAATAATTTCACGCTATTAATTATGAATTTAAAAATATAAGTTAAGAAAATGTTGTGGCAATAATTTTATTTTTTTTTATCAAATTTAAAATAGTTGCAATCGTGTGTTTGTTTTTTAAAAAAACTATAAATCGTTAAGTTTTTTATTAAGATTTTCATTCATTAAAACCGTTTCGCGTATAAATTGGCAGATTTCACGCTGAATCAAATTTTGAAAATCTAATTAATTTTTATTTAAAATGTTAATATTGGCACAATTTTCTAATCTGAATACGGGCACACATTAGAATAGACGCGTACTTTAGCCGTTAATTTGTTTCTAAAATTATCTTGACGTCAGTTGAAAAGAGCAGTTTATAGCAATTCGTCAAATTCTATTTTTGTCAGAAATACTTTTTTTGTGTTTATACTCGTGTTTTTTGACATGATTTGACTTGACTGACATTTTCAATATTAATTTTTGCTAATTCTGTCAATAAATCATGAGACAAAATATGTGTAAAAGAGTAAAAGTGATATTAAACTTTGGATGTCATTTTAGTTGAGTAATTGTTATAACCCGCAAGCCTTTCTTTCATTTCTCTTTACACGAGCCGTCGAGGAATTTTTAATTTACTAAAATTCCAATAATATTTTCCTTTTATTTTTTTTAGTTTCGCTTTTAAGGGATTTAAAGCACAATAATATCGTGACATTACATGACATCGTTCACACTGAAAAGTCTCTGACATTAGTATTCGAGTATTTGGTGAGTTCTCTTCATTATTATAATTGAATGCCAGATTAATTTTAATTGTTTCTAATGTACTGTTGTTTTATTTGTTTTGAAGGAAAAAGATTTGAAGCAATATATGGATGATTGCAGTAATATTCTTAGTATGAATAATGTTAAGGTAATGTTTTAAGTATATTTTTATCTTACAACTACTATACTTTATTTTTGTTGCATCAATTAATTAATTAATTAATTTTTTAATGTCTTTTCATTATTGCAAAGGAATTTTATTATTAAATTTTTTTATTTCGCGATGAATGGCATATTGGTTTATAGTTAATATTGCATTATCATTATACTGTAGATATTCTTATTTCAACTGTTACGTGGTCTCAATTACTGCCATAAGCGAAGAATATTACACCGAGATTTAAAGCCTCAAAATTTATTAATTAATGAAAGAGGAGAACTAAAATTAGCGGATTTTGGACTCGCCAGAGCAAAATCAAGTATTAATTAATTCTATTTGATTACTTTTATTGCATAAATTTAAACAAATTGTTTTAAAAAATGATTAGTTCCGACAAAGACATATTCGAATGAAGTGGTGACACTGTGGTACAGACCGCCTGACGTTCTGCTCGGTTCGACTGAGTACAACACATCGATCGACATGTGGGGCGTTGGATGTATATTTTTCGAAATGGCCAGCGGAAGGCCATTATTTCCCGGATCAACAGTGGAGGATGAGTTGCATCTAATATTTCGTACGTTAGGCACTGCCACAGAAAAAAGGTGGCGCGGAATTACTAGCAAAGAAGAGTTCCTATCATTTAATTTTCCCCATTATGAACCCGAATCGCTTCTCAGCCGAGTTCCAAGACTTGATACCGAAGGATTGGATCTTTTAAGTAAATTCCTCAAAGTAAGTTGATTTGCGGAGTCATTGAGACACGATTAATAATTATTATTACTCGTTTAATTTGTTTACAGTATGAACCAAAGGCACGCGTCACTGCTAATGAAGCAATGAGACACTATTACTTTCACTCGTTAGGGTCACAAGTTCTTAAACTGCCAGATACTGCTTCTATATTTTCAGTGCATGGAATCCACTTGAGTCGCGATCCTGGTTCGCGGTCCACATTCCCAAATTCAGGTCCGTTAACGTCTAGTAAAACGTTAACAACTCATTCTTACCGACATTCCTGTTATCTTTCCTCTCTGTAGCCCATGGCAGAAATAGACGACAGAGCATGTTACTCTAATTACTGTTATGCTATCTCGAAACTCCGTGCGATACACAGGCAGCTCTAAAAGTGAATTTAATGCCATTTAAATACCACTAATCGCTTCGTATGTGCCAACTCTTTCTTCTTCTCTTTCAGTTTTTTAGGCGGATGTTTAAAATCTGCTGGAAAGTCTTTAATTCTTTTCTGTGCCATTAATTAACAAAAATGCCATTCTGTTCAAATCAGCAATTTTTGAATTTTTCTTTAAGTACTTTTTCTGCGATCACTGTTATTGACACTATTTTAGTTATAAATTTAGTATTTATAATCTTAAATAATAAGTAAAATGATGTACAATTGCAATATTAAACATTTCAACACTGGTATTGAACAAAAAAATCGACGACACTCTAGTGAACTATAAAAGACTTTTTTCAAGTTGCAAAAAGGAGCGCAAATAACTGTGATTATTGGCAAAATAATGCTCCTTTACCTAACCATCAGTTATGTTAATGCAAGACGACGTTTCGTCCCAATTATTTGCTCAAAACAAAAATACGTTACAAAATTGAACACACGTTTGTATTTATAGCATGAAAATCGGGTTTTTATAGGGTTTAACCAAAACACACACCATTTACTTGTATGATAGAATAAGATTTGAGATTTGTTATAAATATGCCATCATGTTGTATGCATTTTGTTTTCTTCCTCTTTTTTTATAAGTTACATACGATTTCAGAAATAACAAATGTAATGCACAAAAATTGAATTCGAAAGCGCATCAAATTATATTTTTTAATATATTTTTTAGCTTAATTATGGTAATTATTACGAAAAACTTCATTTATTCTGTAATTTGTTTTGTGATTATTTATAATTCTCTCTGACATGAAAAAGGAACAGTTGATTAAATAATAATGATTTTTTAAAATAGTATAATATAATTATAAATAGTAATATCGGTTAGAAGTTTGTAATATGCAGTGATGTTTCGCAACTGTTTTTAATTTATTAATGCATATCATATTTATAAACAAGTTATTTGTATGTAAAACACTTAAACACGAATTGGTTCTATTTTTTTTGGAATAAAATTTTTAAGCCAAAGTTTCATTTAAATGTAAAATACAAGTGCACATCATTATCGGTAATACAAGAAGTATATATATAAAAAAAATTGGTTTCAAAAATAGCATCATTTGAAATTATTTAAGAGAAAGAGAATCAAAAATAAATTTCTATTCTATGAGTTGTTATCTGTGAGAGAAACAGTTTTTTTTCTTCTATTCATTATTTATGAAATGTATGCTTTGACACACAAAAAGCAGGCAAATATGTTGTGTATGTTAAATAATACGTTTTGTACTGAAAATCTGGCGTTGATGTGATTTCAAAATTCAATTTTTGTGCAAAAATCAAATTATGCTAATATGCATTGAATGAGAACTAAAAAAAACAATCGTGTTTTGCATTCCAAGTTCAACACAAAATTATTACATTTGATTAGCATTTTTTTGTTTTATCAGATTTTTTTAAAAAAAATACACACAGACAAACACACGATAAAACTGATTGAATTTTAAAGCCAAATAAAAAAGAAATACTGTAAACTTTATTTATCATATAAATTATTAATTACTTCATTTTAATAAATAACTCATCTGTATTTTTTATAGGTTTTTTTATAGCTTTTTTTAATTCTGTGTTTCGAATACTTAGTGACCATAAAAAGTTACGGTTTACTGATCATCAAATAATGTTTTGGTATGAAAAATGATTTTTTTTTTCTCTTCTCTATATTTTTATTTTCTTTTCTTAAATGTCGAAACAATAACATATAAAAGCAGTAAAACTATAACATCACTATAAAAACTTTTTTTCTGAATTGTTTTATTGATTGTTCATAAAAGCAGAAGCTTTTCTCATTTAAAGGTAAAAGTTAGTCTCCGCTTATTCAATATATAGAAAAATATAAAGGTTAAGTTTTGCTAAAGTTTTACTCCTGAATCGAATGCATGATTCAATTATATGTTATGCACGCCGTGAACAGTACAACAGTGTTACAGTATAAGAACACCGAAAATTTCATTTTGCCTCATAAGAATATTATAACACTTTTCAGCATTAAATTACTGAACTACAATGCCATCAGTTATATGCCAATAAGTTTTATTGTACAATTTTCGCAGAGCTTGCGAGTATATTTTACATTTCAATTTAAAAACTAGAATATTTTATCATTTTCTCACTTTTCTCAGCTCCACCTCATCGTGTTCTCACTATATTATCAATTTCAAACTAGTCATTCACTTTTAATCTATTTTTTCCCAGTACTTTTCAAATATAAGTATATATATCTATATATACTTTTAGTGATGAGTTCTTTTCACTGACATTTTTATAGTTGTCATAATGTCGAAGACGAAGTTATTTAGTTTTTGACAATCTAGTGGTGCAAATCACCCTATACTGTACAGTCGTAATGTCTATTTTAGATAATCCAGAAAAGGTTAAGTGAGGTTTGGGTAATCTTTAAAAAACTTATGACTACACTATAGATTTCAGTGATTAAAAAATTTTTTAAATTTGCAGCACAAGCATCAGGGAGTAATTATTGCTAAATTTTTATCGATAAATTGAACCGTAAAAAAATATTATTTCTGATAATTTTCTCTCTATTTTTTTCTTTTCTTACATAAGATCAACTTTTTTGTACATCAAACAGTGATTTACTTGTTTGAAAAGTGACATTTATGAAGGCTAAGTAGCGGCAGTTAATCGCTCACGGTTTTTAGCAGTCGCGCTGTGATTAAGTTATTGCACACATTTTAAAGATAATGCACACTGAATTTATAATAATAATTTCTTTTATATTCTGTGTGTGTAACCACTGCTACACATCCTTCACGCGCACAACACATTCCACGACACATAATCGAAGCAAATAAATATTAAATTTCTTAATGAATGAGTTTGGTTGTTATGTTGTCGTGCAACTAACAAATCAAAAAACCACTGAACAATTTGATTCATTGGCAAACTTTGGCGTTTATCTTATAAGTACAGACCGAATCGAAAAAATAAATAAATTGTAAAATTGATGGCAGAGGAAAAAAAACAATTCTCGAAAAAGGACTGGAATTACAATGAGTTCGTTGTACTGTTCAGAAATATTAATCAATTTATTTGGTTTTAGGAAAAACCACGAGAACACGCCGTATGTGTGTGTGATTGCGTTGTGTTTGCGAAGATATGCTATGCTGGTTCAAGTTTTAGTGAATTATTTTCTTATTATCCAATATCAATAAATAATAGTTTAATTTAAATTCAGCACATAGTTTTTTTTATAGTAAACCATTTAAATTATTTTGCTATTGAAAAAAGCGATATATTTTTAAAGTAAACATTACTTATTCTAAAAAAACAAATATACATTTTAATTTTCTTCGATATATTTTCTGATTTATTTATACATTATAGCGAATTAAATTAATCACATAGATATGAATATTTTTCGAGTTAATAACTGAATTGTTATTTAATATTTCTAGACTTAAACCAAATGAAATACGGAATTTAATTGATTACTAATTTAACTCAACTACATATTTGTTATCCGAAATCTAGAAAAGAGTGTGAATACTAGTGTTAAGGATTTATTCGGTCGCGAATCACTACTAATATTAAGATTCTTATGGTTTAACAATGTTTCACATTAGTGTAGAAATATAACTGGTTAAGGAAAAAATGTCAGGTTTATTGGTGATCAAATATAATGATGACAAGCCATGCTTACCTCTTATAAAGCTTATTGTGTGCATTTTATGTCAAATACATATGACGAAATTTTTCTTGATTAATGAATGCGTTTGTGCTCTAAGTATTATTCCTTCCGCTGACCTTTCAAAATAAACATAGTTTATGATCATCTTCTTAAACATAGATATATCCATGTATGTTATGGTATGGCGCTCTCTATACGCTCTGTAATCTCTAATGTTATTATCATTATATTTGAAGTGCGAGTTAGAGATATTGTCTATATTTATTATTTTTGGTTATATACAGTAGTATAACCTTGAAAATATACCTCAATTAAACGCGCAAAAATTAATTTTATTCAAACTCGTTAAAAAAATTTTATTTAAATTTAATGGTTACATCACTATCACTAAAATCAATTATTATTAGTATTATTATAACCAGTGTATTGTTCACTGGGCAACTTGCTGTACATAATAATCGATTCTTCTGTTCCAACTCTTTTAACTTTTTTGGGTTTCTTTTTAAGTTTGATTTCACTCGATTTTTTTCTAAGATCCTCACGAGATTCTAATAATTTTTCGTTGCTCCTCTTATAGCCAGAAGGAGGCGCTTCCAGGGTCGGAATCTGTGGTGCCGGTGAACGTTGTACTCCCGCTACTTTATCATTCTCCGAGTTTTCGCCGCCACTCGAACTCTTATGAAATATTTTTTTAATTAATGACTTTTTTCCCTTTGTGACTGTAGTACTATAATAATTATCATCGGTTGGTTGAGGCCCTTCTTCTTCGGGCTCTGCTCTGTCTTGAGGCGCATTTTGTTGTTGCTTTCTAAATGGTAACAATATATATCCACTTTTATTAATAGAGTCATCAGGTGGCGATGTTTCGTCGCTCTCCTCTGACTTAGACTCGACATCGTTATCAGTTTTAGCTTTAATTTTAAGTTTTTTGTTATTTCTTTTCTTTTTCCTTTTAATTCTCTCGTCGATATTAGTTATTTTTTCTCGAATCCAGCGGTTGATTCGTTTACGAAAAATTATATAAGCCACTACTAAACCAATTATAATTACGAGTAATATAACAAGAATTACCACAAGTGTAACATTCATCATGAACTCTATTTTTATTATCTATTGATATTTATCACAGTTCGTTAATTACAGTTAATTTTAAAGCTCGAAATATTGAATACTGTTGGAAACTGGAAATTTTAAAATAATGAAAACAGTTTTCACGCGCATTCACGAATGTAGCGTTACTTGAATTTAAGTATTTTACTATACCAGACGTATTGTTGTAGAATCGTTTAGTTATTTTTACTATTTAAGTTAAAAATCGCGTGCTATTTTCAGTAAATTAAAGTACAACCGAATTTGAAAACACAATAAAACAAAAAAAACCTTTGACGGCTTATGGTCTTAATTTTTTTAATTGTCTGCACATTTTAATAAACATTTACAAATTTTAGTTTCCAACCGCTAGATGAAAGTGAATTTACAAGTGAATTAGAAATTTAGTGAACACATTGTTAACAAAATTGATCGCTAAACACACGTTTTAAGCCTATGCCCCAAATGTGTTGTGTGTCATTTTGATAATGATTTTAATAAAAAAGAGATTTCATCGCATGATTAAATTAAATTAAACCTTTGTATGAAATATTGCTTTAAATTAACAAAATTCAAAAGTTTGTGAAGTTGAAAACCAAGAACTTTAAAAAATTAAATCATATTCAGATAATTTTATACAAAAAAAGAATTTTTTTGGCTAACCTAAGAACTAAACTGATCAGTTATAGTAAACAAATTTTTTTTTATAAAAACAGCTTATAAACATTATAGAATCTTTTAATTCAGAATAAAATTAGCTTTATTTCGAGAAAACAGGTTCCTGTGAAACATTATTTAATGGTCTATTTTCGTTGAACATTACTGCTTTGTTGTCCACTAGAGAAAACATTATACCGTACTGGAGTTATTTTTGCTCAGAGCCTTCAAAAGGATTAACTATGACGTATGAACAATTTTAGAGTTCAGCGCATTGAAAGCACTAAATATTCAAAATTTTAAACAAAAATTACGATATGAAAATATTCATTATCTTATTTTGCCAAACTTTGTCACTCT
>JAQIVF010002731.1:0-10471 GCA_034698365.1 Steganacarus magnus | reverse complement strand
TATAAAAAGTTTTAAAAAGATTTGAGCGCTCGTTGAGTGGTCGCGTTATCGCGTGTGGTGCCATCTGCTTCACTTCAACCTCCACCACCTAAATAATCATCGTCCCGATGATTGCGGAATTGGGCGTTTTCTTTGATGACCAATGAGTCGAATCCATCGTCATCGGTGGATATACGGATCGGAATGTGAAACATAGAATGGCGATTTGGATCGTGTGGAAGAATGACGAAATGCGGGAATTTCCCGCCAGCGTAAGCTGTAATCGGTTTCGGATTGGCATCACTATATGTTTTGTGAAGTGATGGACTCACTGAGCTGATGCGGGTATATTCGAAATAATAAATTCCATATGAGTTGGAATTTACTCGCATTTTCCTGTAGGCCAGGTCTTCCAATTCCCGCACAGTTAGGTTGCTTCCTGTGTAGACACGGGTCTCCCCAATAACATTTCGATAGTGAATGAATGCTTGACGGTGTTGTCCGTATGCCACTTGTCCTTGTTGTCGGTTGTTTGCTATAGCGCACGACGGTATCAGAACTTCTTCGGGTGTGACATTTGGTTCTGCCATTTGGTGAGTGGTCGCTCCTTCTATTGGTCTTATCTCCTCTTGAAATTCGTCGTATGAGTTGTCTGCTTCCTCGGCATCGAGGGGTTGATAATCGATGATCTGGATGGCTCCAGAACCAGCGTCAGCGTTGCGTATTTTTGTTTTGACGTCTTCAACCCACTGAAGTGCAGTTTCGTAATGTCGACGCAATTTTGCGTTTTCGGTTATTAGTTGATTGTTTTTACGAATAGCCTCTTCATTTTGTTGGTTTATTTCGCGACTTTCTCCGCGAATGAGTTCCAGATTTTCGTTGAACTCTTCTTCACTTTCCATGACTCGTTTTCTGAGTTGTTTATTCTCTTCTTTTAACGCTTGATTTTCCTCCTTTAAGGCCTGATTTTCATCAGTCGCGCGGTTGCTTCGTTTCATCCATTTTTCCGCGGTTTCATTCGCGGAATCGCGTTTCTTTTTGAGCACGTTTTCGTTATGTTTATGGCGATGCTCTATTCTTTCTTCAGCTTCCTGAATGCGTTCGGCGACATCTTCTTCGATGTAAGTCATTCTGGTGAGTGCTGGATGATAGGAGATGGTCTCGATTCCGAGATGAGGACATGCGTGTCTTTGGTATGCGTGAAAATTAAACATTCCTCCACATCCGAATGGACAGAAGAAATAAATTGGTTCCAAATCCTGGAGATATTGTCGCGGCAATTGATGTAAATCATTGTATGTGAATTCTCCTCCAGTTCGACACAATGGACATCCAGTATTGGGTGCAAGATTATCCTTGCTTTGCCATTCACTTTGCCACAAAGTTTTAATGCAGGCCCAGCAGAAAACATGTACTGCTTCACGAAATGGCGTGTCTTCCGGCCATTTTCTACAAGTATATGGCCATACAGCGTATTCTTTACAGATACCACATTTTGGTGGAGATATTTCAGTATCATTCGGTCTCATCCGATGTTTCGGAGGCGGCGGCGGTGCCGGTGGAGTTGGTACTCGAGTCGGAGAATCGGCTCTGTGTCCTGCATTTGGTATCGGTTTACCATCTTCGCCCACAACCGGTGCGGGATCCATTTTGATTCGCTCTGCAATGGTCTTTTCTTTCTTTGTGAGGTATGTCTCTTTATCTTCCGCAACTGTTTGCGGACTTCCAGGTACGACTTGCTGGAGTTTGAATTCGTTTCGCGCCATGAATCCATGGTTCATATATTCCGTTATCTCAGGTCGTTGTGGCGGAATATATCGACGGTATGCTCTTTCATCCATTGGACAATGGAGTGGATGTAGTGGTCCCCACATCGGTTCACGTGTCCAATCTGTTGGGTCGTGAAAATCCCATACTTCGGGTTCGAAGTAATCGTCATCTGGTGGTAATCGATCAATAAAATCCACTGGAATTGGTTGTCCAGCGGGGAAAAGGATTCCCTCTTCAACTTGTCGTCGATTGCGTTCAGCAGTCGCAGCACATGGCTGTGTTGTTATTTCTCGAGTCGCCATTTCTAACTCACGTGTCTCAGTGTTTATGCGCTGATAGTGTACAACTCGTTGCGGTCGAGTTGGTAATATGATGCTGCCATCTGTGTCTCTTTGTTCAAAGTCGACACGTATTACTATGTTTGGCATCGCTCGAGTTTTTGGCCGAACACTCGGCTCTGATGAAGTTGTTGGTTCTATTACAGCAGTAATTTCCATTGTTGTTGTTTCTGCTGCAGTGTTGTCTTCACTTTCTTCTTCAATTGTGGGCAGCGGTGCCGCTGTCTCATTTGTTTCGTCAATGTTCCCGACTTCTCGATCACTTTCGTCTTTTATTTCTAAATTGGCGGCCAATTGTTGCGCCAATTGTTGACTCATTTTTGTTGCCATTTGTTGAGCCAGTTGTCGCTCTTTTTTATCTGATGATGACTGAGCTATTGGTTCTTCTTCTTCCGCGGTCTCGCGATTGATGGCCTGACTTGAAGTCCCTGTATTTTGCCAACCTTTGACGAAATTATTTAATGCGTCTTCAAATTCGTCTGTTGGTGTCACTTCACTGGTAGTAGCGATATTCATTGGTGTCTCAGTGTCACCACTAATTGGAGGGTTAATTTTGATTCGCGATTCTTCGAAAAACGCGACTAAATCGAAATCCCATTCTGGATATCCAGCTGGTGTTGTTTCTTGTTTTGGTACTGCTTCCATAGAATATGGTGATAGTGGTGGTAACACTTTATCCGCAGCACCCGGTATTATTATTTGTGGTGTTGGTATTTCTTCCACATCGCATATTACTTGTTGTAATGGTATGTCTTCCGCTACGCGTGGTAACGTTAACGGCTCAAACTCGTAATATCCACTTTTTAAGTGAAGTGGTCTCTCATCTGCTGACACTTCATGTTCCATTTCACGAGAAGCGTCTTGTCTTTGCGCGGTGTCGCGAATGAGTTCTTCAACCACTGTCGGTATCGTGACATGTGTCAAAGAATTGGACGTTGAAGTCGTTGCTTCTTCTTCAGCGATTTCGAATGGCTGTGGCATCATTACTGATTCGTCGATTTCGGTTTCGGAATCAGAACGTGGTGGTGATGGTGCAGCGCGTCTTCTCTTTCGAAGTTTCTTTGGTTGCGTTCTCCGCTTACGATCCATTTTGTTTAACACTTTGAAAGTGTTTAAGTTTTTCTCAGTGATGTTCACTGTTATCACTAAATGTTCACTTTGTGATAATTGCTGAAGTGATATCACTGTTAATAACTTTGGTTTGTTATCACAAAATTATTTAGAGTTAAATTAGTTTAACTTTTAATTGAGTGGTAGCACTTGACCAGAAAACTGACTTAAAATTAAGGCACTGTTATTGCAGTTGTGTGAGAGTTAGCGAATTGCTAATATGGCGCACAACAAATGAAATGAAACAAAGGGTTGAACTCTGACTCATGGAAAGTTTTTAATGTGAAGGTGCGAGGAGTCTCGCTTTTACATATTTTAATGTAAGTCGTAGGTCATACGATGTTTTAATAAAGCACTCTGCAGTGCGCTTTTTATTAGTTGTTTGGCGCGAATCACTTTTTATTAAATAAAGTGACGAACATGTGACTACTATATAGCAGCTATTAGGCGCGAATTTATATTAAATTAGACACAGTGTGTTCCTGTGACGGGTGGTTGCGATTTTTGGGGTGTATTTAATGGCATGCAAATAGTTAACCAAAAATCCATAAATAATTTAGGCTTTACTCAAAGCTAATAATCATGACTTATCGATTGCGACGTCTTCTTATTTCTTCATACGAAGTCATAGCGTAATATCCCTTCTTTCGAAAAGTACACACATTATTTTTAACACGAATTCGCGAGTATTTATTATCCATTCTTCTGACTCAAGTGTACACTTGAACGTTCTTTTGATAACTGACTTTCAGTGTTTTTAGCTTTAACAGTCGTTTCCCATAACTGTCATAACAGTAATATTTATGTTTTTGTTTCGCCAATTAAAGGGTGGAGTAACCATGAAAACTCATGCGTTACTAACATAATAATTGGATAAAGCGTTTTGTAGTTTGTCGAACCCGTTGACTTCTCCTCATTGTGACTGGCCTTGGAATTCCAAGTTGTGGGTCGACTTCATTATCTACAGGTAAGACTCCTGTATGTTCAGTTTCGCTTCTCTCCTCGTTAGTGGGTGTTGCTGTTTGCTCAGTATTATCTGTCTGAGCCTCACTACTCCTAGTGGGTGGTCGTCTGAGAAATCTTATCCAACTGTTACGATGGTGTTCCTCAGTCTCGCATTTACTATCGTTTCCGTCTTCTGTTCCACATTGTACACTGACGCTGCAGTGTGTAATTCTTCCACCACGTGGTGCTCGTGGATAATATAACTTCATTCGTTTTACATTAACGACATCAGTCCGGTATGTACCGGTGCTTGAAAGTACGACATAATTATTAGGGGCGGTTTGCTTAAGCACTATCCAAGTGCCACTGTATTGATCTTTTAGTTTCCCGCCTTTCGTCTTTTTGACCTCTGGTTGGTACAGTAAAACCTCGTCTCCGACGTTAAACGTTTTCTTTTCTCTTTTCTGATCACTCTTTTCTTTATTCTTTATTTGTTGACGTAATATCTTTTCTTGCACAAAGGTTCTAACTTTTTGTAATTTCTCGGAGACCGAGTCTACTAAATTATTCACTGCGTCAGTGAGTCTTGTGATTCCCAATCGTCCTTCGATAGGTAAGCGTGGTGGCACGCCATACGCAATATAATATGGTGTTTCTCCAGTCGTGGAATGTTCAGCCGTATTATATGCGAATTCCAAATATGGACAAAATGTATGCCATTCTCCATCTATGGCATACTGTGCTAATTGTACACCAAGAACTCGATTGAAGCGCTCGATTTCGCCATTACTTTCGGGATGGTAGGCTGTGGTCTTGTGATGCTCGATACCGAGCGAGTTATAAAATCTCTCACAGTATTCGCTACCAATATTTGGTCCTTTATCGGTAATTATGTTTTTAGGTACTCCATATTTTAATATTATGCGATTCATAATTGCGTGAAGTACGTCATCAGCATTTGTTGATTTCATCGGTTCGATGATTTTTATTTTACTTAATAGATCAGTAGCTACTAAACAATATTTGTTTCCTCCCGACTCCGGGAGTGGTCCCAAAAGATCGACACCAAATGTTTCAAATATTCGGTCTGTGACTGGAATGGGTTGATACAATCCTTGATGTTTTGTCGATGCGATTTTTCTACGCTGACAGCGGTCGCAACTCAAAACATAATCTTTGATTTCACCGAAATATCCGGTCCACCAAAACCTTTCGCGGACTCTTGCAAATGTCTTCGCTACTCCTAAGTGTCCTGCAGTGGGATGATCGTGACATGCTTCCAGTATTTCTTTGGTTAATTGAACTGGTATTACGGCCAAGTATTTTACTTCTCCAGCCACAGTGACGCGGCGATATAATATATCGTCATATAAGGTATATCGTTTTCTTAATCGCTTTAAGTTTCCGATTGCATTTGGTCGACATTCTAATCTATCTTTAACCGCTTTACATAAAGCATCTTTTTCTTGCTCCTCTTTCAGATCAATAGGTACCGGTGCCGGTACTTCTATTATATTTAAATATGGGATATCAGCTGCGTTGACTGTAGTGTCCTCCCCTTCCAACGGGTCCCGGGACAAACAATCAGCGTCTAAATGCTGCTTTCCTGAATTATAAACAACTTTATAGTTGTATTCTTGCATGGCTAATGACCACCTGCATAATTTTCCAGAAGGATCTTTTATTCGCATTAGTTGACATAATGCGTGATTGTCAGTTTTGATAGTGAAAGGAATTCCTTGTAAAAAGTGTCTCATCTTTTGTACCGCGTAAATAATCGCGAGGCATTCCAAATGGTTGGTATGATAATTGCGTTCAGCTTTTGAAAGAGTGCGACTCACGCACTGAATTAATTGCGGTTTATTATCGTCAGTCCATTGAATTAACTGACCACCAATACCGTAACCACAGGCATCTGTGCGCAACTCGTGTCGTTTTGTGGGATCGTAATGTCCCAAAATTGGTGCCTTATATAATCTTTCACGCAATTCTTCAAATGCTTTTTGTTGCTCTTTTCCCCATTCGAATGGGACATCTTTTCGAGTTAATTTTATAAGCGGCTCGGCGATGCGAGCGAATCCATTAATGAATTTTCGAAAGAATGAGAAGTATCCCAAAATTCTTCTCACTCCTGAGACATCGATTGGAATTTTCCAATGAAGTAGTGGTCTCACCCTTTCGGGATCAGGTTGAATACCCTCACTACTTATTTTGTGTCCCAAATAACTGACAGATTCGTAACCGAAATAACATTTTTCTGGACTTAATTTCAGGCCATGGATTGCCATGCGTTCGAAGAGTATTTCTAGTCTGGCGAGATGTGTATCGAAATCTTTACTAAACGCGATGACATCATCGAAGTAGACGTAACAGATAAATCTGTGAAGGCCTCTGAAGATGATTATCATTACACGTGCACACGTGAATGGTGCGAGCTTTAAACCAAAAGGCATGACTGTCCACATGAACGTTCCAATGTGAGTAATGAATGACGTTTTCTCCATATCAGCTTTTGCCATCTTTACTTGCCAATAGCATTTGGCACAATCCATTATACTGAAGAATCGGTTACCCGATAATGTTTCAAGTCCTTCCTCCATAAGTGGAATCGGAAACGATTGATCTTTCGTTTTGCTGTTTACGATTCTGTAATCCACACAAAAGCGAATTTTACCATTCCTCCCATTGACCAGAACAACGGGACTACTCCACGCGGAGAATGATGGTACTATCAGCCCTTGATCCAGAAGTTGTTGGATTTGCTTTTCCAAATAAGCTCTGGCTTCTGGTGAGGCGCGATGAGGTCCCAGACTTACTGGCGGACTATCTCCAGTATCAATGGTATGTTCCATTACATCGATTTTTCCATACGGGTCTCCGTCGAATTGAAAAACGTGTTCATAACGTTGTAATAATCGAGCCATTCTTCTTTGTTGCTCTATAGAAAGGTTTGGACTGATGTTAAACCTGGTTTCCGGGTCTGGAGCGTTTAGAAAGCTCGCTACAATTTCATCGGAATACCGATACACCTCCACGTCCACTAAATTTCTATAGAATAGCATTATTTGCATTAAGTACAAATACAACCAAGTTATCACTTGGAGGCTCATTCCTTTTAAGCAAGATATCTTGCTCCACCACCTAGACTTCTGTTTAGGTTTTTCAGTTGGTAGACGTACCACGATTTCTTCGTGTGCGACTGGTTCGACGGTAACTAATTTTTCATTTTCATATAACGTTAATTCATTGTCAGTTTTATTAAAAACAATTGCTTCAATTTCTCTTTGGCAGGCGCCAACGATTCCGTTGCGAACCTGTATATCTCCTTTGTAGGAGTCGCTTTTGCTTATTTCATATAAGCCTTCTTCTGCGCCATTCCAAGTCAGCGTAACTTGCGCTGAGGAGTTCGGTGGTACTCTCGTTTGTTTGAGTACTTTTCCTGTACTTGACATAACTACCTCTTCAGGAGTAAATACTTCTGCCATATGCGCAAATGGGTGACTATTTTCTTTTTCTAATTCCGGTTTGATCGGCAATATTGCTGTTTTAAATATTTTAAATTTTTCTTTTAGAATTCCTTTGGATTTCCAATCTGCCAATAGCTCATCGGCACCAGGGATTGGTGTTCCGTCATTTCGGACGTTAACTTCTTTGATTTTATATCCCATCGGATTCATTTCAGCGGTTGGTTGTTCTTCATTCATCACCCGATGTCGGAAGCCTACTCGTCGCGTACCGCATAATATTATGATGTCCATCGCGGTATTAAAATCATTTCCCAACAGCAGGTCTGTGGTTAATCCCTTCATTACTGCTACTGGCATTTGAATGACTTTTCCCATTATTTCCAGTTCAGCGTCCACGACACCAACTGGTCGTGTTAACCGCCCATCAGCGAGTCGTAATGAACTTCCGGTCCATGGTTTTACTTTCTGTCCACACAGAACCGCGATATGTGGTTTAACAGCAGTAATCGCTGCTCCAGTATCGACTAACGCAAGACATTGATAGTCCTGGTATCGAATGTGGACGAGTGGTACCTTTGTTGGATCCACTTGTATTTGAGTAAAGTGTTGTAAGTCGTAATAAATATTTGCAACGTGTTTTGTCTCAAAATGTTTCTCGTCAGATATGTGTTCGCTCAAGGTTTGAGCGCTCGATAACGAGTTAGTGCTGCTCTCTACGAGGAGACTGTGTAAACCTGAGTACGTCTCAGCTTGACCTGTACTCTGTCCCATAATACTGGATAAATGATTTAAGAATTCGCATTCCGAAGCGGCTTCGTTTTGGATGTCCTCGACTTCGGGGATAACTGCTGATACATCCATACATTCTTCTGACTCGAACTCTTGCCAGAGTTGTATTTCATTATCCGTCAGCAAAGCGACGCCAGGTTGTCCCTGTCTGAAGCGCTGAAATTTTAAACGATTCGCGTTTATCTTCTCTTGATTCCTTGTTTGAGGACATTTACTCAGATAATGTCCAGTACTTCCGCAATTAAAACAGAAGTTATTAAGATTCCCAGCCGGCTTTGCTGGCGATGGCGCTGCTGAGCGTATGTTTGCGGAAGTGTTAGTTTTTAATGGTTCACTGACTTTAGCGATATTTGTTGCAGTTTGACTGGTTTGTTGTCGCTCAGTGAATGAGCGCTTGCGCTCTTCACGCTTTTGTTTAGTTATTAAGTCGTGTCTTAGCAACACTTGCCGTGCTTTATCGAAGTCGTCAACAGCGCTGATAGCATTCTGCGCATCCGCACTCAGTGCGCCGCGAATTATAAGTAATTTTTCTTTACCTCTCATTGTTTCTTGCGCTTGTGTACACAAGTCGCTTACTCTGTCAAAAATGACTACAGCGTCTTCGCCCACTTGTTGTTTGACACTGAAGACTTCCTTCAGGGACCCAATCGCCCCCTCTTCGATATCGAAGGCTGCTTTGAAGTCTTTGACGAAACTGGTCCACGTCAATGGTGGTGTTATTGGATATTTCGCATTATACCAATTTTTCATATTGTCATCGAGACTATGATAAATGCCGACTAATTTATCTTCTTCTGAGCCTCGGTTATGTTGTACTGCTTTTGAGTAGTCTCGAAGCCATTCTCGCACGTCTTCGCGCGTGCCTTTAAAAATCCTTGGTTTTATATAACTGCGTTTCGCAGTTGGCGGATGTGTATTTGCTGAAGCCGGTGATGACAACGGAGCCATATACGGAGCAAATGCTTCGCCAATTGCGTTTCCCAAAATCTGAAGTTGATCTGGGCTCATGACACCAGTAGATGGTGGTTGCATCACATTTTGATGTTGTCGAGGCGGTTGCAGCTGTGGTTGCAACGGCGGTTGCAGCGGTGGTCGCTGTTGTGGTGAAACCATCATCGGATGTGTTTGTCTTTGTTGTTGTTGTATTAATGGTGGGGTTACTGGTCGTTGAGGTAACTGTCGCCTATTATGTGGCGATGATGCGCCTGAACTCGACGTTCGTCGATAGACTTCTTGGAAGTCTTGTCGCATAGCACGCATCTCGTGCACCATTTGTTGCATCATATTTCCGAAGTTGAAGTCATCGTCATCGTAATATCTTTCCTCCGATTCTCGATCTTCTTGTCGCTGGTCAGCGTTTGCTGGAATTTCCTGACCCATAAATCTTGGATGTTGTTGTGAAGGTACAAAATGGTGATGCAAGAAGTCTTGCGCGTCGACGCGCGCGTCTGGTCGGACATTTTGTTGGACATTTTGATCCAGTAATAAGTCGTTTTGTTGCTCAACTACTGCTGGTGGTTGCACATTAGCAGCTTCTTCGTGAGCGCCGACATTCAATGAATTATTGAACATATTGTCAATGTGTCGTTGTTCACTGCTTCCGGCCATTATTCACAAATATTTGTGACACTAAATGTTACACAATTTGTATTGTTTTACACACACTTGCACTGAATAGTGTTTTTAGTTTTTCACTCACCGACACTGAGTAGTGTTTTTAGTTTTATTTGAGTTTTAACTATTTAGTTAACTGTTGTTAGTTTTATTAAAATTTTAAACTTACTGAATGTTCAGTTAAATATTTATTTCTCACTACTTCTACACAATGCTACCATTACGACGAACAATAGCGGAGCCGCTGAAGATAACGGTCTTCTGATGATAATCGCTGGTCTACTTAAGCGGTGCTTCCACTCACTATCTGCCACTACTGCCGCTGACTCACTATCTGACACAACTTCCGGTCGACTCACTATCTGACACTACTGCCGCTCAGCTCACTATCTGACACTACTGCCGTGCTTACGGCTCACTATCTGACACTACTGCCGCTTGACTCACTATCTGACACTA